>OY740815.1:6169269-6362214 GCA_963514005.1 Raja brachyura
TTGTAAACGGTTTAGCTGTCCACAAATTATACACCTGTCAAAGAAGCTTACTGGGTGATATTATGGGGTGGCAGGGTTGGCGCAGCGGTAGAGCTACTACCTCAAAGCGTGAGAGACCTGGGTTCAATCCAGACTACGGGTGCTGTCTCTACAACGTTTGTACGTTTGCGTGGGTTTTCTCCGAGATCTTCGGTTTCCTCCCACACTCCAAAGATGTACAGGTTTGTAGGTTAATTGGCTTGGTGTAAATGTAACATTGTCCCTGGTGTGTGTAGGGGTAGTGGTAATGTCCAGGGATCGCTAGTCGGCGCGGACTCCGTGGGACAAACTGCCTGTTTCCGCGCTGTATCTCTACGTCAGGTCAGCGTGGACCAGGTTGGATGGGTCTATTTCTGTGCAGAATTTCTAAACTAAACTAAACTAAATTCAACTAAAGAGGCAGCCATGTTAGTTTAAGTTTGGTTAAAAAAAACCCAACTAGACAGGTATATGTTTAAGAAGGAACTGCAGATGCTGGAAAATCGAAGGTAGACAAAAGTGCTGGAGAAACTCAGTGGGTGAGGCAGCATCTATGGGGCGAAGGAAATGCTGGTTAACATTGATGATAGACACAAAATGTTGGAGTAACTCAGCGGGACAGGCAACGTTTCAGGCCGAAACCCTTCTTCAGACGGTTTAAGCCCAAAACGTTGCCTATTTCCAAGACAGGTATATGGATAGGACAGGTTGCGAGGGATAGGGGCCAAATGCAGGCAGGTGGGACTAGTGTAGATGGGCCATGGTGGTCGATGTGGACAAGTTGGGCCGAAGGGCCTGTTTCCATGCTGTACAACTCCATGACACCAAGAGGCCTGGGGAGGATCATGCATGATCACATTGAATGATGGGATAGTATGAAGGGCCGAGTGGCTGGCTCCTTCTGCATATTACAACTGTAAGCTTACATCTGATCTATACTCACGGTGGATAGTCTGACTGTAAAGAGCCAAGAGATCGGTATTTTAATTGTGCGGGAAGGAACTGCAGATGCTGGTTAACATCGAAGATGGGTACAAAATGCTGGAGTAACTCAGCGGGACAGGCAGCATCTCTGGAGAGCAGGAATGGGTGACGTTTGGGGTCGAGACCCTTCTTCAGATGGTCTTCTAAATTGGTTCCTTTGCTGTGAATCTGGGTCTGAAGATTCCTCTGCCCATTTGTCCACAAAATCGTTTTAACATTCTCCCGCAGGTAAGACTATAACTTAAACTCATCACTGAATCTGAAAGACCTTGTTCCATGCAGGTCAACCTCTCCTGAATTGAAATTAATAAAGCAAGACTACCTTAACAAAAAAGATAATAGACCATTAGTTCAACAAATGTACTTAACATATAATGTCCTTGTTACAAGGTAGAAATATATTCTTATTATTATATTATGGTCCACTTGTCCTTTTAGATCCAGTCGCATTTGAGGGTAATTTATTTGGTTCTGCGTGTGATAATCTTCCTCAACACAATGGATTCTCCACACAACGGTGACTCTGTAAATGCTCGGGGTTAAGAAAATGCATTTTGAGGGCAAACGTATTGGAATGCTAGTGTTAGGTAGAAAACAATTTATTCTCTATTATACGGAGTCAGCCAACCTGTACACAGCTAAGCACCAGTGTAGTTGGTACGAGCATGTTAAATGGTATTTATCATTTGGCCGCAGAATTTTTCATTATTCACCCTGCCTGTAAAAATAAAGTGTCAACCTTTATTTGGAAGTATTGTTAAGGATGTTCTCCTGAACAAAAGAGGAGTTTTTTTTCTTCTGAAGAAAAATATATATTTATATGATTGTTAGGATGTGGCTGTATCTGTGCTTTCAATGCTCACTAGCCAGGAATATCCACAAGCCAGAAATAAGCCAGGAATACCTCAGTCTGAAGAAGGGTCTCGGCCCGAAATGTTGCCTATTTCCTTCGCTCCTGCACCCCGCTGAGTTTCTCCAGCACTTTTGTCTACCTTTGATTTTCCAGCATCTGCAGTTCCTTCTTAAACACCAGGAATATCCACCTCCAGCTTAAATTCCACATTGGAATATTTTTGGAGGACCAGGAAACCAAGAATATAACATCACACACACACACACACACACCAGGAGTCATATTAACCCCTCCAGGATCAATTTGTTCACCATTGACTTAGGCCAGTACTTGATGGAGCTTAGAAGGATGAGGGGGAAATCTCATTGAAGCCCACCGAGTAATGAAAGGTGTAGATAGCGTGGAGGTGAGAGGATATTTCCAGTAGTGGGAGAGTCTAGGACCAGAGGGTACAGCCTCAGAATAAAAGGATGTACCTTTAGAATGGAGATGAGGAGGAGTTTGTTTAACCAGTGGGTGGTGAATCTGTGGAATTCATTGCCTCCGACAGTGGTGGAGGCCAAGTCATTGGGTATTTTTAAAGTGGGAATTGATAGCTTCTTGATTAATAAGGACGTCAAAGGTTACTTGAAGAAGACAGGAGAATTCATATGTTATAGGAGCAGAGCAGCCCATCAAGTCTATTGCGTCAATCAATCTACAATGGCTGAACTACACTCACAATAGAATGGGGTCAACCTGATTGAATTGCGGAACAGACTCAATGGGCCGAATGGCCTAAATCTCCACCGGTGTCTTATAACATATTACATATAACATATAACAATTACAGCACGGAAACAGGCCATCTCGGCCTTTCTATCCGTGCCGAACACTTACTCTCCCCTAGTCCCATCTACCTGCACTCAGACCATACCCCTCCATTCCTTTCCCGTCCATATACCTATCCAATTTATTTTTAAATGATAAAATCGAACCTGCCTCCACCACTTCCACTGGAAGCTCATTCCACACAGCTAACACTCTCTGAGTAAAGAAGTTCCCCCTCATGTTACCCCTAAACTTCTGTTCCTTAATTCTCAAATCATGTCCTCTTGTTTGAATCTTCCCTACTCTGAATGGGAAAAGCTTATCGACGTCAACTCTGTCTATCCCTCTCATCATTTTAAAGACCTCTATCAAGTCCCCCCTTAACCTTCTGCGCCCCAAAGAATAAAGACCTAACTTATTCAACCTTTCTCTGTAACTTATGTGCCTGTGTCTTATGTTGTGTGTCATGAGTTTGTCACCTTAGGAACAGCCACTGATTGCTGTTTGGAACTCTACTGCATTTGATTGGGATGGGAGGCTTTTAATCTTATTCTTTTCACATGTGCTGAGGTTCGTTCAAAAGCGAGTGTAACAGAATTAGGCCAGTTGGCCCATCGAGTCTACTCCACCATTCAATCATGGCTGATCCATCTTTCCCTCCCAACCCAATTCTCCTGCCTTCTCCCCATAACCCCTGTACCAATCAAGAATCGATCAATTTCCATTGACTTGGCAGCATCTCTGGAGAGAAGGAATTGAGTCTGAAGAAGGGTCTTAACCCGACACGTCCCAGCCTTTTATTTACACGTAATCTTTTTTTTTCAGAATCAATGTTTAGTTAAGCGACAGTCAATGGGCAAACCCTGTATAGTTGCAACACACAGACAAGGAGCCATTCGATCAATATTCTGGTCTTCCTCACGGGCTCATATTCCTTTAAAATTCATTTCTACAAACCGTCATATACAAACTTAAGAGTCACTTCTGCCCTCGATAGTACGGGAGTCAAGTCGATATCTTTAGTGCTTGCGAGCTAGTTTCTCTCTTCAAACTGTGTCGTGTGCTTCCGAAGATAGTCAGCCTCGGGTTCAATTGGATTGGGAGGTCCAGTCTGATAGCTGAAGATTACATCCGGGTGCAGTCTATGTTGTTAGTTCTACTGCTGAAAGATGTGGGACTTTGCATTTACCCTTTGAAGACAGCTTCAAGTCCGAAAGCATTTGTCTGCTTAGCTCCATGAATATGTTAATTGGCTTTGATAGGATAACATGCATTATCAAAGCCATTTCCAAAAAAAAAAATCCTTAATGGGTTTCCACTATAGTTTATGATGATCAAACCATTAAACATTTATGAAAGTTCACAACCCAGTCTTCCTTAATTAATAGTCACCAAGGAACAGATATGTGTGTGATGGTCCTCAAGTTGGATGAACAAAGTGGGGAGAAATTGATTTCGCCCTTTATCTGTTCAAACATTAAGAGCAATCGTTGTCAGTTAGATGAAAGGCTTGAAGTGACAATGTGAAACACTGGGAAACCATTTCTATCTGTAAAATTCCAGCATGGATTTTCATAAGCAATCAACTTACCTTTCCATCATAACCTTGCTCCTTGTAATGGGAAAGGAAGCTCTGGTATTGAAAAACTGTGTAGCCTCGGGGAATGATAATTACATTCAGAATTGGAAATGTAATTGAGTGAGACTACTTTTTTTTCCCATTTGTCTCCTTCTTTCTGTTGACCAAATCGAGATCTGTTCAGTTCCAGGCGGTGCTAGTGACGGACGCCTTGCGGATGATTCACGGTTATATCCCCTCTGTCACACACCCAGGTCGCGGCTGTTGGTCAAATCGGGCATGGGGGCAGCGCACAACTAACCAAAAGAAAGGCAGAGGTGGAGATGTCAAGGCATAAATCAGACAGAAGGGGCACAAAGTGCTGGAGTAACTCTTTCTTTCTTTTAAAATCTTTTTATTCGTTTTTTTCAAAAAGCAAAACCAAAAGAACAAAAAAGAAATGATAAACATAACAGTGATATTGATACATAGGGATCAGGGATACATTAATGGCTGGTATAACCTAAATATGAGTCCAGTGTCAAAATACACATTGAATATAGACCCCACGGTCTAGTAAAGTCAAGTCACTTTTATTTATATAGCACATTTAAAAAACAACTCTCGTTGGCCAAAGTGCTTTACATTGGTCTAAGAATAGTACAACAAACAACAGTGGTTCATAGATTAAATACAAACATCACTACGCACATATAGCCCTCGCTCAGAGGACGTCAAGAACGGCTTGGGAGTAGAGATGAGTTTTAGTCTCGACTTAAAGGAGTCGATGGAGGGGGCAGTTCTGATGGGGAGAGGGATGCTGTTCCACAGTCTAGGAGCTGCAACCGCAAAGGCGCGGTCGGTCGCCCCTGAGCTTACGCCTAGACCGCGGGATGTTCAGTAACCCCGAGTCGGCCGATCTGAGGGACCTGGAGGTGGTGTGGTGGGTGAGCAGACTTTTAATGTATTAACGAAGGAACTGCAGATGCTGGAGAATCGAGGGTTACACAAAAAGCTGGAGAAACTCAGCGGGTGCAGCAGCATCTAAGGAGCGAAGGAGATAGGCGACGTTTCGGGTCGAGACTTTTAATGTAGGTGGGGGCAAGCCCATTGAGGGCTTTGTAGACATAAAGGAGGATATTTACTATATGTAAATATAGTCAAGTGTTTAAAAGAGAACTTATATATATGAACACAAAAAGAGAAAAAGAAAAGAAAAGGCTAAACAGAATCTGGGCTGCAAAGAGTTTCAACAATTTAAGTCCTTGTTTGTCGCCAAGTCCGTTCCACCGTAGATCAGTAAAAAAAATGGTTATAACAGTTGGAGAGGAGACAGTTTATGAGGGGACATGAAAATGTTGAATAAATCTTCCCCAAGTGCGCTGGAGTAACTCAACGGGGCGGGTAGAATCCCTGGAGAACATGGATAAGTGACCTTTCTTCCCGACCAGAAACGTCACCTATCCATGTGCTCCAGGGATCCTGCCTGGCCTGCTGAGTTACTCCAGCACTTTGTGCCCTTTTGTGTAAACCAGCATCTGCAATTTCTTGTTTCTCCAGAAATCAGGCCAAATTGGGAAATTGGGCGGTTCTTCCCCAAATGCAACCTCAGTTAGTCTCAGTAAAAAAAAATTATAAACAAGATGAAAAAAACCCCACTAATTAATAGACACAAATGACTGCAATTGCTGGAACCTGAAGCAAAAAACACACTGCTGGGGGAACTTCGCTACCAGGCAGTTTTTTAGTTTGAGATACAGCATGGAAACAGGCCCTTCGGCCCACCAAGACCACGCCGACTAGCGATTCCCGTATACTAGCACTATCTTACGCACTAGGGACAATTTGCGATCTTCACCGATGCCAATTAACCTGCAAACATAGAAACATAGAAATTAGGTGCAGGAGTAGGCCATTCGGCCCTTCGAGCCTGCACCGCCATTCAATATGATCATGGCTGATCATCCAACTCAGTATCCCGTACCTGCCTTCTCTCCATACCCTCTGATCCCTTTAGCCACAAGGGCCACATCTAACTCCCTCTTAAATATAGCCAATGAACTGGCCTCAACTACCCTCTGTGGCAGAGAGTTCCAGAGACCCACCACTCTCTGTGTGAAAAAATTCCTTCTCATCTCGGTCCTAGAGGATTTCCCCCTTATCCTTAAGCTGTGACCCCTTGTCCTGGACCTCCCCAACATCGGGACCAATCTTCCTGTACGTCTTTGAGGTGTGGGAGGAAACCGGAGCACCTGGGAAAAACCTTCGCGGTAACTGGGAGGATGTACAAACTCCGTACAGACAACAGCCTAGTCAGGATCGAACCCGCATCTCTGGTGCTGTAAGGCAGCAACTCTACCGCTGCGCCACCATGCCGCCCTAATCGTCAAACCGATCCCACTCATAAACATGTGCACATTTCCCAAGGAATCTGCTTAACGATGAAGCTTCACGAAAAATATTCTTGTACTCAATGCCAAAAGAACGCCCAAGAAAGATCCTGCCATGGGGTCATAGAGTCATGCTGTGCGTAAACAGACAATTCGGCCCAACTTGCCCAAGCCCACCAAGACACCCTACCAACACTAATCCTACCCGCGTGTGTCTGACCCTTATCCCGCTAAATTTCTTATAGAAACATATAAAATTATAAAAGGACTGGACAAGCTAGATGCAGAAAAAATGTTCCCAATGTTGGGCGAGTCCAGAACCAGGGGCCACAGTCTTAGAATAAAGGGGAAGCCATTTATGACTGGGGTGAGAAAAAAAGTTTTCACCCAGAGAGTTGTGAATTTATGGAATTCCCTGCCACAGAGGGCAGTGGAGGCCAAGTCGCTGGATGGCCCTTGGAGCCTGCACCGCCATTCAATACGATCATGGCTGATCATCCAACTCAGTATCCTGTACCTGCCTTCTCTCCATACCCCCTGATCCCTTTAGCCACAAGGGCCACATCTAACTCCTTCTTAAATATAGCCAATGAACTGGCCTCAACTACTTTCTGTGGCAGAGAATTCCACAGATTCACCACTCTCTGTGTGAAAATGTTTTTCTCATCTCGGTCCTAAAAGATTTCCCCCTTATCCTTAAACTATGACCCCTTGTTCTGGACTTCCCCAACATCGGGAACAACCTTCCTGTATCCAGCCTGCCCAACCCCTTAAGAATGTTGTAAGTTTCTATAAGATCCCCCCTCAATCTTCTATGCCATGGACTATGTGCGCAGATTTTTTTAAAATCACTCTATCTTCTTGTGCTGCCACTTTTATAAATGTACAGACATATCATAAAATGTTGGTTGGCTGAGGTCTGTGAGTTTGAAATTCTTCCACTGTTTTAAGTGCAGGCCATGTAGCATGTAAAGGGCCTGTCCCACTTGCACGACCTAATTGCCGACCTCTGCCGAGTTTGCCCTTGACTCATACTCGCAGCATGGCCGCCACGAGGTTGTCGGAGGTTGTAGGAGGTCTTCGTAACTCTTCATTATGCTCTCGAGTGGTCTCCGCGTACTCCTGGCCTCAAGTAGGTTGCGCCGTTTTTTTCAACCTGATAAAAAAATGTCCACGAGTAAAAAAAGGTTGGCATCGGTCATCCAAATGGGACAGGGGCTTTAGGCACAGACACCATGTATGGACATTCAACTCCATGTTTGTCTTCGTAAAGATTCTCATGGTGACAACCTTTTGCAGTGCCACACTACTTCATAGCAATTTGCCGTCTGCTTTATGCATGTCTGGAATGTAGCTCCACATATTATTGAAGAAATCACCTGGTTTCCTGTCATTTATAAATTCCTCTTGTTGCCTAGCAACGGCATGGAACCTTTTCCATTCTCTTGCTCTCAGTCAGATAAATAGCTGGTAATTTAACCCTGTCTTGAGACAGCAAGGACTGAGATATGTGATGGCAAATATTTAAAAAACATATATTGGGAAAAGCAGGCAGAATTAATAATGTCTTGATAAATCAACCCTTGCCATAATACAATAACTTTGTGTATATATTCAGTGTCATACCTGAATATTGAAGCTACCGGTGCTTTTGATGGTTCCTGCGTTAAGCAGGTTTATCTGTAGGTTTTTTTAGTTTTTGGTTTGGAGATACAGCATAGAAACAGGCCCTGCGGCCTACCACATCCGCATTGACCATTGCTCACCAGTTCACACTAGTTCTATGTTATCCCATTTGCCCTGCACTCCCTACACAAGGGGCAATTTACAGAGTGGAGGCACGGTGGCACAGAGGTAGAGTCGCTACCTCACAGCACCAGCGACCTGGGTTCTATATTATCTAAATGGTGGCCGATTAGGAAAAGGGGAGATGCAGTGCAACCTGGGTGTCATGGTACACCAGTCATTGAAAGCAGGCATGCAGGTGCAGCAGGCAGTGAAGAAAGCGAATGGTATGTTAGCTTTCATAGCAAAAGGATTTGAGTATAGGAGCAGGGAGGTTCTACTTCAGTTGTATAGGGTCTTGGTGAGACTACACCTGGAGTATTGTGTACAGTTCTGGTCTCCAAATCTGAGGAAGGACATTATTGCCATAGAGGGAATGCAGAGAAGGTTCACCAGACTGATTCTTGGGTTGTCAGGACTATCTTATGAACAAAGACTGCATAGACTCGGTTTATACTCTCTTGAATTTAGGAGATTGAGAGGGGATCTTATAGAAACTTACAAAATTCTTAAGGGGTTGGACAGGCTAGATGCAGGAAGATTGTTCCCGATGTTGGGGAGGTCCAGGACAAGGGGTCACAGCTTAAGGATAAGGGGGAAATCCTTTAGGACCGAGATGAGAAGGACTTTTTTCACACAGAGAGTGGTGGGTCTCTGGAACTCTCTGCCACAGAGGGTAGTTGAGGCCAGTTCATTGGCTATATTTAAGAGGGAGTTAGATGTGGCCCTTGTGGCTAAGGGGATCAGAGGGTATGGAGAGGAGGCAGGTATGGGATACTGAGTTAGATGATCAGCCATGATCATATTGAATGGCGGTGCAGGCTCGAAGGGCCGAATGGCCTACTCCTGCACCTAATTTCTATGTTTCTATGTTTCTATCCTGACTACGGGTGCTGTCTGTATGGAGTTTGTATGTTCTCCCAGTGACCGCGTGGGTTTTTCCCAGGTGCCCCAGTTTCCTCCCAAACTTCAAAGACGTACAGGTTTGTAGATAAATTGGCGTCAGTAAAATCGTAAATTGTCGGATAGTACTAGCTATGGGTGATCACTGGTCGGTGCGGACTCGGTGGGCCAAAGGGCCTGTTTCTGCGCTGTATTTCAAAAGTCCAAAGGCCAATTGATGTACAAACCCGCACGTCTTTGTGATGTGGGAGGAAACTGGGGCTCCCAGAGGAAATCCATGGTGCCACAAGGACAACGTGCAAACTCCTCACAGGCAGCACCCGAGTTGCCCCACTGTGCTACCCAAGTCATCTGCAAGTCACATTTATAGATTTATAGATTTCACTATTAATGTGGCATGCGGATGGCTGGGAGCGTTAATTTCATTTGCAGTTCTGTTTTCTGTCAAGTTAGTCAGCTTCCTGGGTCATGCACATCCCTGACTGGGGCCGCTGCCCTCTCCGCCCCTTCTTTCCTGACCTTCTCTACCTTTCAGTCTGACCCGAAGGGGTTTGAGACCCAAAACGTCGCCTATTCCTTTTCTCCAGAGATGCTGCCTGACCCGCTGAGTAACTCCAGATTTCTGTGTCACTGGGTACACAAAATGCTGGAGAAACTCAGCGGGTGCAGCAGCATCTATGGAGCGAAGGAGATAGGCAACGTTTCGGACCGAAACCCTTCTTCAGACCTATCTCCTTCGCTCCATAGATGCTGCTGCACCCGCTGAGTTTCTCCAGCATTTTGTGTAACCCTCGATTTTCCAGCATCTGCAGTTCCTTCTTTAACATAAAATTCTGTGTCACTGGCACTGTCTTACAAACTAAGGGATGATTTACAATTTTACTGAAGCCAATTAACTTACAAATCTGTTCCCACTTTGTCGAGGGGCATTGGCAATTCAGTGAAAGCAACAGCAAGCAAACCAGTGGCTCGATAGAACACAGCTCATGAATGGGCCCTTCAGCCCACAATGTCTGTGCCGAACATGACGCCGAATTATACTAACCTTCTCTCTCTGCATGTGATACATTGTTCTCCATTTCCTGCAGACCCCATATGCCTATTTAAAAGCCTCTTAAATATCACTATTGTATCTGTCCAAGCAAGGAAGGACCGGAAGTGGCAGCGTTGCCTGGCAGCTGCGGCTCGCCTGCAGTCTGTCTGTTTTTTATTTTTGTCGTTGTTTTGCTTGTGTCTGTTTTAGTTAGTTTATTAGATTGTGTAAGGGTGTGTGTGTGGGGGGGGGGGGGGGGGTGGGAGAAACATGGTTTAGTCTCTTCCTTCGGGGGGGGATACGACCTTTTCTTGTTGTGTCCCCTGTCTCCGTCTGCGCTGAGGCCTAATGGCGGAGCTGGCGGCCTCGGGCGGCATTCGCGGCAGCGGCAGTTCTGGAAGCGGCAGCGGCCCGACTTGGAGCTGTGGCGGCACTCTGGCGTTCTGGTAGCGGCAGCGGCCCGACTTGGCGCTGTGGCCTGACTTTGGAGCTGTGGCGGTGTTCTGGCTTTTTGGCGGCGGTGGCAGCACGGCTTCCGAGGCCCGGCCGCGGGCCCAGTGGACGCCATCGTCGGGAGCTCGCAGGTCACAGGTTGGAGACCTGTTTTTCCGGAGCTCCCGCAACACCAGCTGCGTCCGCTGGACTGGAGGGCGGCAGCTTCGGCAGCTTTGAACGCCCCGGGCCGCGGAGTTTGAATCGGCCCGTTCGCGGAGCTGGATTCAACCGCGGGACTGACTCACTTACAAACACCCGGTGGGGTCACACCATCGGAGGCCTGGATCGCCTCAGCGCAGACGGAGAACAAGGAGGGAAGAGACAAAGACTAAGACTTTTGCCTTCCATCACAGTGAGGAGGTGTCTGGTGAACTCACTGTGGTGGATGTTAAATTTGTGTTTATTGTGTGTTTTTGTTACTTTTGATATATGTATGACTGCAGGCACGAAATTTCGTTCAGACGGAAGGGTCTGAATGACAATAAAGGTGAATCTGAATCTGAATCTGAATGAGGGATAAGGAGTCGGTGATGGGGACTTTAGTTTAGCTTGCTGACTGACCCGCTGAATTACTCCAGTATTTTGTGTCTTCCTTTAGCCTAGTTTAAGGTGGACAAAAATGCTGGAGAAACTCAGCGGGTGTGGCAGCATCTATGGAGCGAAGGAAGAGGCCACGTTTCGGATCGAGACCCTTCTTCAGACTGATGTCGGGAGGGGGGGGTGGGGGCGGGAAAAAGAAAGTAAGAGGCAGAGACAGTGGGTGTGGGAGAGCTGGGGAGGGGAGGGGAAGGAGGGAGAAAGTAAGGACTACCTGAAATTGGAGAAGTCAATGTTCATACCGCTGGGGAGTAGTTTAGTTTAGAGATATCGTGTGGACACAGGCCCTTTGGCCCACCGAGTCCGCGCCGACCAGCGATCCCCGCACACGAACACTATCCCACGCACACCACGGACAATTTAAAAACCCAAGCGGTCACAGGGAGATCGTACAAACTCCGTACAGACAGCACCCGTAGTCGGGATCGAACTCGGATCACTGGCGCTGTGAGGCAGTAGCCCTACTGTTGCACCACCCTGCATACCCCCTATACCTATCTAAAACGCTCTTAAGTACCACTGTTGTATCTGTCTGCATCAAGGAAGGGCATGGTTTAAGCAGTCAGTGGTAGGGACTTGATATCTGGGGAACAACCAGGCATTTCTGAGGGGGCAGCCACTACTGTGCATGCCGTCTGGAGCTATGCTCCTGGTAGGGCCACCCATGGCGGTAAGGTCGAGGGGGAGGTCCCTGACTAAGAGCCAATCCGACCAAGACCTCAACGGTGGAACAGGCGGAGGACGATGGCTGACCTTAGTGGAGCGTCACAACGGCTGGGAAGGCGGATGAAGGCTGCAGCAGAAAAGGGTCTCCGGTGGTCTTGGACTCCATGCCACTGGATCCTGACCCAGATCTGTCAAGGACCATGCGGTGGCTAGCTGTGCACCAGTCTCCCCACGTTGGCAAAGTCACGCACAGGCATCATCGATGAGGACAGTCATACTCAAGTGACGCCGATGAGGTCAGCCATTGTCCTCCGCCTGTTCCACCACCGAGTCAGTAAGAACAAGTTCCAATTTCAATGTATATATCATATTTCCTTTACCAACTACCCAAGGCAGTGTGATCACAGGAGGGCCAAATGGGCACCAGCAAATGTGATTGATATACTACATCTGAGGCTGTTATATGCCGAGTTTATTGGTGACCTTCAGAATATCCCTGATGAATGCACTATTTTTGTCTGTGGTGCTCAGTACAAAACCATCCCTCATGCTTTATTCACTCTCCAAAGACTTCTGACTGTGTTGCAATAAATTTGCTTCAGAGCACCGTTTAACACAATTACCACGGAGTGACAGTCTTTGAAATGGAAACTTGAGATGCCACATGCAACTTGAAGCATTTCAGTTCAGGACCTGCAGAAACAAAACCTGACTACAGCAATAAAGAGCAGGTCACATTCCCAAGTCCGGCTGACTGAAATAATGAGTTGGGGTTCAACTTGCACGTCTCCTCATCCCAGCAGCTCTCCACCCCATGTCTATCCCTGTAAGTCACATTGATGCACAAACTTCACCCTCTCTGTGATCTCCTGCTCCTTTTGCTGACTCAAGACAAGTCAAGAGATTTCATTGTCCTGTGTCCCAGATAGGACATTGAAATTCTCCATCTACGCCTCATGCTGCCTCGGCAAGGCCACCAGTGTAATCGTGAAGTCACACTCCAGCCACCCCCTCTTCTCCCCTCTCCCATCAGGCACAAGGTATAGAAGCGTGAAAGAACATACCTCCAGAATCGAGGTCAGTTTCTTCCCAGCCGTTATCAAGCAACTGAACCATCCTACCAACTAATTGAGAGCAGTCCTGAGCTACTATCTACCTGGGGTTAGACAAAAAGCTGGAGAAACTCAGCGGGTGCAGCAGCATCTAAGGGGCGAAGGAGATAGGCGACGTTTCGGGTCGAGACCCTTCTTCAGACTCTATAGGCGACGTTTCGGGTCGAGACCCTTCTTCAGACTACTATCTACCTAATTGGAGACCTTTGGACTATCTTTGATCGGATTTTACTGGCTTTTCTTGCCTTCCTTAAGGGGTTGGACAGGCTAGATGCAGGAAGATTGTTCCCGATGTTGGGGAAGTCCAGAACAAGGGGTCACAGTTTAAGGATACGGGGGGAAATCTTTTAGGACCGAGATGAGAAAAACATTTTTCACACAGAAAGTGTTGAGTCTCTGGAATTCTCTGCCACAGGAGGTAGTTGAGGCCACTTCATTGGCTATATTTAAGAGGGAGTTAGATGTGGCCCTTGTGGCTAAGGGGATCAGGGGGGTATGGAGAGAAGGCAGGTACAGGATACTGAGTTAGATGATCAGCCATGATCATATTGAATGGCGGTGCAGGCTCGAAGGGCCGAATGGCCTACTCCTGCACCTATTTTCTATGTTTCTATGTTTCTATGTTTCTATCATCGGACTTTACTGGCTTATTTTCATTTTATTCCCTTTATCATGTATCTGTACACTGTGGGTGGCTTGATTGTAATCATGTATTTCCGCTGACTGGTTGTTCCGCTGATTGAGCTATTGTTCTGGACGCAACAATAGCTTCTCAATGTAACCCCAGTACACATGACAATAAAACTAATGACTAATGACCTTCACTGCTCCTTACGTTGAAGTGTCTTATTCTGCAGTCTTCTGGGAATCCTCCTGGAAAGAAGGTCACACACAAGGAGGAGCCAACGTCTCTGGTCTCTCGTCTCCGAGCTCGGTTGACAACCCCATGACGTCATGAGGAGTTTAGGAGTGGATACAATTGTGGCTTTTAAAAAACATTTGGACAGATACATGGATGGAAATGTATGGAGCGGTATGGGTTAGGCGCAGGCAAATGGGGCTAGCCCAATACGCCAACTTGGTCGGCATGGACAAGATGGGCCAGTACCGTACAGTTTCCATGCTGTACAGCTCGCTGACTCTGACTCGAAGTGCACAGTTGTACTGTATATGCACCTGCCATTATTGATGCCCTGTTTTGCCAAACAATGAGCCTTCTTTTGGCCCATTAGGTCACCCATCCATTCCCTGCCCAGATGCCACCCGACCTGCTGAGTTTCTCCAGGGACATTGTTTATAACTCAAGATTCCAGCATCTACAGTTCCGTGTGTCTCCATATGGCAAAGATCAGTTTCTTTTCAGCTCATGCTGCCAACACCCTTCCTTTGAACAGTCCACTCACTCCCACTCCTCACGGAGTGGCTCATCATACAAGTAAAATTATCTCCACTCATCCCAAAGGCCTTTACTTGGTGATGAGATTGACCTTCATGGCCTGTAGGCCTCTCGTGTCAGGTGAAAAACTGCGGACATATGCATGTCGCCTCTCTTTCCAGGTGTAGGTGGGGGCAAGCCCGTTAGGCGCTTTGTATACATAAAGGAGCAGCTTGAAATTGATTCTGTACCGCACTGGGAGCCAGTGGAGAGAGGCCAAGAATCAGGGTGAAAAGGACCTTGGGGTGAGGGGGGCTACCTCCTGCAGAAACTCTACATGGATGCACAATGGTACGGTGCAAGGAGGAGGGACTCATTCATATCCATGCCAGGAGTGTTCAGATTCTGTTCATTATTGCATTTATGCTGACTCTTCCCCAGCTTAGTTTAAATCCCCAGATGCTTAGAAATTTCACGACGTCAGTCCGAGCAATGTTTTGATGGAGCAGCTGTTATCCTTGATGTTGGCTGGTTTTATACATGGTATCTGGAGGCCCAGAAACATTGTGGTCAATGCATTCTGCTGCTTCAGACCTGGCAACTTGATAGCTGTGCGTTCTGAAAGTTAAAGCTAATAACCTGCTTGCATCTGTGTTATTTGTTCCTTTCACTCTTTCAAGAACCGGTTTGCACTTCCTGTGAAATATTATTCTGAACTAAAATAAGTAAGACGATTAATAACTTGAAATATTGCATTCGGTTGCTTAACTACATCCATTGAATAGCAGTGCAGAGTTTGCTGACAATGGATTTACCGAATAGCTCGTGTAGGAAACATAGAAGCATAGAAACGTAGAAAATAGGTGCAGGTGGAGGCTATTCGGCCCTTCGAGCCAGCACCGCCATTCATTGTGATCATGGCTGATCGTCTGCTATCAATAACCCATGCCTGCCTTCTCCCCATATCCCTTGACTCCACTAGCCCCTAGAGCTTTATCTAATTCTCTCTTAAATCCATCCAGTGATTTGGCCTTCACTACTCTCTGTGGCAGGGAATTCCACAAATTCACAACTCTCTGGGTGAAATTTTTTTTTCTCACCTCATTCTTAAATAACCTCCCTTTTATTCTAAGACCCTGGTGGGCCCCTGGTTCTGGACTCGCCCAACATTGGGAACATTTTTCCTGCATCTAGCTTGTCCAGTCCTTTTATAATTTTATATGTTTCTATGAGATATCCCCTCATCCTTCTAAACTCCAGTGAATACAAGCCTAGGACCGAAGATAGACACATCAAATCTTCACCTTAAGTAAGTCAGTAAGTTTATTGGCCGAGTATTCACATACAAGGAATTCGCCTTGGTGCTCCGCCCACAAGTGACAACATGACATACAGTGACAGCCACGAATGATTCAGAAAACACTAAACATTAATAATAATAAAACATTAATGATAAAACACCATTGGTCAAGCACGTGAACCAACAAAATACCAGATCAAAGGGAGGCTACTGTATATCCGTTGGTTCTTGATTCCCCTTCTCTGCGCATAAGATGTTTACCCGATCTGTTCTCTCATGATTCTGTACACTATAAGATCGCCCCTCAACCTCCTGCGCTTCAAGGAGTAGAGTTCTAGACTGCTCAACCTCACCCTGTGGCTCAGGCCCCCGGGTTCTGGCAACATCCTCGTAAACCTCCTCTGAACATTTTACAGCAATGGTGTGCTACAAGTAAAATGGCAATTGTTCCGTTTCAGTACAATTCTACACCCTTGAGGCTCTTGACGTTCTCTTGGCACTTGCGAACATCCATGCAACATCCCATTAAGGGCGGCACGGTGGCGTAGCAGTAGAGCTATTCTGCCCTAATTTGACAAAAGGAAACAATTGACAATTTTGTTGCTTGTTTTAGGGTATTTAGAGTTATTGCTTGTTTTAGGGTATTTGAGACATGTTCTACGCAATGGTGAACAGAATAAGTCTTCTCTGAGGACAATTTGAAAATATTTATACCAGAGAAGTAAGAAATTCCATCACAGAGAGCTGAAAGTAAAACATGTTTTCTTCATTTGCAAGAAAACGCCTTTCTGTCAGTTGCTTCCTTTTGTCAAAGTGTTACAGCATCAGAGACCCGGGTTCGATTCTGACCACAGGTGCATGTCTTTACGGAGTTTGTATGTGACCTGCGTGGGTGCTCACCAAGATGATAAGATCATAAGTGATAGGAGCAGAATTAGGCCATTCTGCCCATCAAGTCTATCTCTGCCATTCGATCATAGCTGATCTATCTCTCCCTCTTAATCCCATTCTCCTGCCTTCTCCCCACAACCTCTGTCAGCAGTCAAGATATCTTCGGTTTTCTCCCGCACTCCAAAGGCGTACAGGTTTATAGGTTAATTGGCTTGGTATAAATGTAAATTGTCCCTAGTGTCTGTAGGAGAGTGTTAATGTGCGGGGGTCGCTGGTCGGTGCGGACTCGGTGGGCCGAAGGGCCTGTTTCCGCTCTGCATCTGTAAACTAAACTAAACTAAACTAAACTAATCCACCTACCAAGACCACTCAGGAACAATTAAGTCCTTTCCCACTAATCTCCAGTGGATACAAACCTAGCCTATCCAAGTGACTGCAGCCCCTGTCCCAGGTTGTAATAAGGGTAGATCATTTTTTTTTCCCCGATGAAATCAGGTGAATTTGAAAAAGCGATGAAAATTCTGGCCATTTACAAACATGCTGTGTTGTTAAGTACCCTGTTAAAGGGGCTGTCCCACTGCGGCGACCTAATCTGCGAGTTTAGAAGAGTTTGCTCTGGACTCAAACTTGCAGCATTGTCAACACGTGGTCCTATGAGGTCACTGGAACTCTCCTTAATGCTCGAGGGAAGTTCCCGCATACTCGCGGCCTCAACTACGTCGCGGAAATCTTTCCAGCATGTTGAAACATTTTCCGCAAGTATAAATTGGGCGGCATTGTTCTTTTTAACTTGTAGTGCAGTGGAGTGGGGTCACTATTTAGTTACAGGCAGTCGAGGGCAGCCTTAGGCAATCTCCTTCGCTGACTGGGCATTTTAATTGGCTCATTGGAGTTTTCAGGTCCAAGGAAAACCGAATGGTAGGTAAAATGCCCGCTAAACTTTATTATTAAACGTTGTCTGACTTCTTAAAAGTGTCTCAACTCCTTCTCCCTCCCTTCTCCCCTCCCTTCTTTCCCCTGCTCTTCTCTTCTCCCCCCCCCCCCATGCCCTCCGTGCTCTCTAAAGGACTTACCGTTACTGTGCAGCCGTCTTTTACCATCCTCTTTATCGTGGGTGTGAATTTCAGACAGCGCTCCCCCGCTTTCCCTGGCCCCCGCCTTTGCGATGTGTGTGTGTGTGTATGTGTGTGTGTGTGTGTGCGTGTGTGTGTGTGTGCGTGTGTGTGTGCGTGTGTGTGTGTGTGTGTGTGTGTATGTATGTGTGTGTGTGTGTGTGCGTGTGTGTGTGCGTGTGTGTGTGTGTGTGTGTGTGTGCGTGTGTGCGTGTGTGTGTGCGCGTGTGTGTGCGTGTATGTGTGTGTGTGTGCGTGTGTGCGTGTGTGTGTGTGCGTGTGTGTGTGTGTGTGTGTGCGTGTGTTTGTGTGTGTGTGCGTGTGTTTGTGTGCGTGTGCGTGTGTGTGCGTGTGCGCGGTCGGTCACTCCAGCTCGCGGTTTCATCGCTGACGGTCGATCCAGCTCGAGGATTTCCAGGCGAGAGCCTTCGGTCTTGAAGGTCGAAGACACTCTTCTGAACTCGCGGATTAGGTTGCTGCAGTGGGACAGCCCCTTAAGCCTCCATATTATGAGTAAATTTGGTTTCAATGGTGCGCTCAGCTAGAATTAATACTTTGCAAACAGTCCCTAATGATTGTAAAAATGCAATTAATTTAAAAGTAATAATCCTTTAATTTCAATTTTTATTAAAATGGGAGCCAGGAATTTATGGTGAGGAAAAATGATTCAACCATTGACCATTTCCCATGGCAGGATTAGAATGGAGGACCATTGTGAACTCCTCCTTTCCTGGGTCATCGGTCCTGGCTCTGATTTGTTCCTCTAGTTTCCCTCTCCCCTGACTCTCCGGAACTGTTGTATGTTAACTTAATATCAGTCTGCTTAATGAGGAATACCCGTTTGGACAGTCAAACCATCTAGCTTGCCCTTAGAGTTCTGCTCTTGATCGAATAGGAAACTCAGTCTGGGTCAAAATGGTCAAATTGGGTCTCGACTCGAAACGCTCGAAGGGTCTCGACTCGAAACGTCACCTACTCCTTTACTTTGGAGATGCTGCCTGACCCGTTGAGTTACTCCAGCATTATATGTCTATAAACTAAAATGCTGATATTTGCGTAAAATAAATTTGAACACGTACATACATAAAAAAGGTTTAGCGAGATTATATATGTAGAGTTGCAGATATGTTGGGCACCTTGAACGGTATGGACAGGTTGGGGAAAAGGCCTGTTTCCGTGCTGTGTGACTGACTTATTTTGAATGAGCCTACATGGCCAGACTGGTGCAGAGAATTCCACAGCAATTAAACCTTTTAGTTGCCACTGGTGCTGAGTCTACAGGTATTTATTTTCCTGTGGGCGCAGCATAGGCATCGCCTCACGTGTTTCCACTAAAATTCCCACCTGACGTTCCATGTGCATAACGGTGCCATTCGCCAAACCTGTGAAGATACACAGCCTGTGAAGGAAGGAACTGCAGATGTTGGTTTAAACTGAAGATAGACACAAAATGCTGGAGTAACTCAGCGGGACAGGCAGCATCTCTGGGGAGAAGGAATGGGTGACGTTTCGAGTCAAGTCTGAAGCAGGGTCTCGACCCATTCCCTCTCTCCAGAGATGCTGCCTGTCCCGCTGAGTTACGCAAGATACACAACCGGGGATTTTTGTAGCTCACTCAAAATGCATTAGTTTTGCCTGCACATATCACTGGGCTGTGCAGCTTGGAGTCGATTTTATAATCATTCTAGTTAATTGCACATCAATGCTGAATGGTGTTAACAGCAAAATAGAAACAGATGCTTGCTTGTTTACCATCACCTCTGCTTTGCATTGCCAAGGCGATTTTCAACCCCGTGAACTAATTTGCCATTTAATTCACACACCTTGCAAGCATTAAGACGTTGACATTTCTCAGATACATTGCACAAGTCAACCGACCTGGCAATTCCAGTTTCCTTTTTTGAAGGATTCACGCGATAAATAAAGATGCAGAAAGCCATTTAGCACATCTTAGTTCACCCATGCAGAAGCAAGCACTTCTCGTTTCCTGATGCCAGACTTGAAATGCAGTTATAATGAGGTTTAGGTTACCAAGTGTTTCAATTGAATGTTGATAGTGCCTTGAAAATGCTCCTCAGTTTTTCTGCCTGACTAATGTTGCACTAATTGATCTGTACTTTTAAGATTTATTTGGCAATGAGATGCTTAATGACTTAACATGAAGTAACTTTTTTTTGTATATGATAATAATGGCTCCAATTGTGGTGTGAATTCCATTCGGGGCCAAATTTTTGAATATGGATTTTCAGCGATTTTACGCCGAGGGTTTTTGCTTGTTGAGGGTCAGAGGATAGTAGATGTATTGAGCAGTTTTATCAATCCATCGGTTCCAGATGGGAATGTCGGTAGGACTAATCCCTGCAGAGGACTAGTGGAGGCAACGTCTTGCAGATATCCTCCATTTTGCAGTAGAGATGGGGCTGCAACTGAGTGAGATTCTTAAGGGATTGGACAGGCTGGGTGCAGGAAAAATGTTACCGATGTTGGGGGAGTCCAGAACCAGGGGTGACAGTTTAAGAATAAGGGATAGGCCATTTGGGACAGAGATGAGGAAAAACATTTTCACCCAGAGAGTTGAGAATCTGTGGAATTCTTAGCCACAGAAAGCAGTGGAGGCCAATTCACTGGATGTATTCGAGAGAGAGTTAGATTTAGCTCTCAGGGCTAATGGAATCAAGAGATATGGGGAGAAAGCAGGAATGGGGTACTGATTTTGGATGATCAGCCATCATCATTTTGAATGACGGTGCTGGCTCAAAGGGCCGAATGGCTTACTCTAGAACCCATTTTCTATGTTCTATGTTTCATGAGATGAGTTAGTGTACTGTTTAGTGCGGACCCGATGGGCCAAAGGGCCTGTTTCCATGCTGGATCTGTGAGGTCTAAAGTCTAACATTAATAGAATCACACAGAGATACAATTTGGGAAAAGGCTCTTTGGCCCACTGACGCCACACAGGCTGTTGAGTACCCATTCACTAATCCCATTTAGTCTTCTCACATTCCCCTCAGTTCCCCTATAGATACTACACACTCAGGACAATCACAGCAGCCAGTTAACCTACCAAGCTGCACGTCTTTGGGACGTGGAAACAGGCCCTTCAGCCCATCGAGCCCATCACCTGTTAGCATCATTCTATGTTATTCCACCTACTCATCCACTCCACACTAGGGACAATTTACAGAAGCCGATTAACTTACAAACCCACATGTTTAGTTCAATTTAGTTTAGGGATAGAGTGTGGGAACAGCCTCCATGACCCACCGAGTCTGCACCGACCAGCAATCCCCATTCACAAGCACTATCCTACACACTGGGAACAATTTACAGTTTTACCAAAGCCAATTAAAGGTCTTTAAAATGATGAGAGGGATAGACAGAGTTGACGTGGATAAGCCTTTTCCATTCAGAGTAGGGAAGATTCAAACAAGAGGACATGATTTGAGAATTAAGGGACAGAAGTTTAGGGGCAACATGAGGGGGAACTTCTTTACTCAGAGAGTGGTGGCTGTGTGGAATGATCTTCCAGTGGAAGTGGTGGAGGCAGGTTCGATTTTATCATTTAAAAATAAATTGGATAGGAAAATGAATGGGAAAAGAATGGAGGGTTGTGGTCTGAGTGCAGGTAGATGGGACTAGGTGAGAGTAAAAGTCAAAGTCAAAAGAGTTTATTGTCATGTGTCCCTGACAGGACAATGAAAACCTTTCTTTGCATAGCACAACAGAACATAGAAGGCTTTGACTACAATTCTATACATAAATACACCCATGAATTAATAAATTAATAAAGTGCAAATAACAGATGGAGGGATATTAATGTTCAGAGTTCCGAGCTAGGTTTAATAGCCTGATGGCTGTGGGGAAGTAGCTATTCCTAAACCGGGTTGTTGCAGTCTTCAGGCTCCTGTACCTTCTACCCGAAGGTAGCAGGGAGATGAATGTGTGGCCATAAGTGTTCGGCATGGAGTAGAAGGGCCGAGATGGCCTGTTTCCGTGCTGTAATTGTTATATGGTTATAATTAACCTATAAGCCTGTACGTCTTTGGAGTGTGGGACAAAACCGGAGCACCTGGAGAAAGCCCACATGGTCACAGGGAGAAGGTACAAACTCAATGCAGGCAGCACCTGAAGTCAGGATGGAACCTGGGTCTATGGCACCATGCTGCCTGCTGTGTTGCCGGCCCAGTGGCCACGGGCCTAATGGCCTCCTTCAAGGCCTCGGGAAATCTATAAAAAAAAGTGGGGAACGCATCATTTGTGACCATTTTTAATCATATTCCACAACGATACATTCAGCAAAGTGTTCATTTCTCACATGCCCTGTATTCATGTGACATTAAAAAGTTTTTACAAATTCAGCACTTGGGGTTCAAATCAAATATAATGATGTTAAAAGTCAATTGCATAGATAAGTTCTTTAAAAATAATAGCCAGATTGAATTGATCTCTCCAAATGGAGATTCCAGCTGTGCGTGAATGTTTCATTTCTGAAGCTGCCAAAAATCTCCCTGATTGAGTGGTCGTATTGTGTTGAAAATTCAATTGAAATTCTTTTAGATGAGATACATTATTTGTGCCATTCGTTCACAGAAATGGGTTTAGCAATGTTCTTTTGTCCTATAGGTGTACCTAAACTGCTATCAGAGGCTGATTCAATTCAAGCTCGCCTTGAGAACTGATAGATCATCGTTGACGAGAAAGCCACGATTTTCATTTCTGTAGCATTGTGCACTTTACGCTGTCGAGCACCGACATTCAAGGTTAATTCCCGGGATGGCGGGACTGTCATATGCTGAGAGAATGGAGCAGCTGGGCTTGTACACTCTGGAGTTTGGAAGGATGAGAGGGGATCTCATTGAAACATATAAAATTGTTAAGGGTTTGGACACGCTAGAGGCAGAAAACATGTTCCCGATGTTGGGGGAGTCCAGAACCAGGGGCCACACATTTTAAGATTAAGGAGTAAAGGGCCTGTCCTACAAGCATGCAACTCTATGCGATGAGCGCGACCTAATGTGGTCGCTTGAGCCGTCCGGCGTCGCGGGTCCGGTCCCACTTCGATCGCCGGAGCCGTGCGGAATTGTGCGGAGATCGTCCCGAGTTCGTCCCAACACCGCACGGGGCTCCGAAAAACTGACTATGTCCAAAAATTCTGCGCGGCAACGGCTTGTTGGCTCGCAGTCGCCTCGAAGCATTACACACCGCCTCGACGTCGTGCCTCCGTGAACCTATCTGTAGGTGCCTCCGTGACCCTCTATGTGTGTGGCTCCGTGGCCCTCTGTGTGTGTGCCTCTGTGCCCCTCTCTGTGTGCCCCTCTCTGTCCTGGCGAACTTACCTTAGACTTCGCTCCAAGTTCGCCTCACTTTGCGCCGTGTTGCGCCACTCACCCGACCTCCGCGCGGCCCCTACTGCCGGTTTGGTTGCGCTTGCCGCATGCAGGCGCATGCTGGTGGGAACGGCCCTGTACAGGGGATCACCCAACCTCCGCGCGGCCCCCGCTTCTAGTTTGATCGCGTTCATCGCATAGAGTTGCATGCTTGTAGGACAGGGCCTTAAGCCCTTTAGAACGGAGACGAGGAAACACTTTTTCTCACAGAGAGTGGTGAGCCTGTGGAATTCTCCGGTGGAGGCAGGTTCTCTGGATGCTTTCAAGAGAGAGCTAGATAGGGCTCTTAAAAATAGCGGAGTCAGGGGATACGGGGAGAAGGCAGGAACGGGGTGCTGATTGGGGATGATCAGCCATGATCACATTGAATGGCGGTGCTGGCTCGAAGGGCCGAATGGCCTACTCCTGCACCTATTGTCTATTGTCTATATTGTCTATTGCCCTGTCTTCATGTGATAGAGCACCACACCGTAAAGAGCAAGATGCTGTAGAAATGAAGTGGCTTTCTCGTCAATGACGACCTATCAGTTCTAGCTTAGTTTAGAGATACAGCGTGGAAGAGAGCCAGCGTGTCTTTCTGCTGACTGGTTAGCACGCAACAACACGTTTACACTCTACCTCGGTATATGTGACAATACACTAAACTGGACTGAACTGGAAGCTTGGATCAAGCATGATCTTATGGTCATAAGGTCACAAGCGATAGCGGCTGAATTAGGCCATTCGGCCCATCAAGTCTACTCCGCCATTCAATGATGGCTGATCTAATGCTCCCTCCCAACCCTATTCTCCTGCCTTCTCTGCATAACCCCCAAAACGTCCTTTAATTCTGAGGCTGTGGCCTCTAATCCTAGATGCTATCACTCGTGGAAGCACCCTCTCCACATCCGCTGCAATCAAGCCTTTCATTGAATGGTGAACAGGCCCATGCAGGAAATGGCCTCATATTTCTTAAGTTCTCGTTTCACTCCCATTTGCTGAGCAAAGAGCATTGCAAGAAGGGTCTCGACGCCTATCTCCTTCGCTCCTTAGATGCTGCTGCACCCGCTGAGTTTCTCCAGCCTCTTGTGTACCCAAAGAGCATTGCAATCTCATTTTCCCCGGACACTTCCATTGTTTAAGGATGTTTATTGAGGGACTTTGGCAAATCCTTTCTCTTTATCGTGTCTGCAGGCGAAAGACCACTGTATACTGCGTGTGTAGGAAAGAACTGCAGTTGCTGGTTTAAACCGAAGATGGACACAAAATGCTTGAGTAAAAGGCCTGTCCCACCACATGCAACTCCATGCGATGAGCGCGACCTAACGTGGTCGCTTGAGCCGTCCGGCGTCGCGGGGCCAGTCCCACTTCGATCGCCGGAGCCGTGCGGAAATGTGCGGAGTTCATCCCCACATCGCGCGGGGCTCCGAAAAACGGACTATTTTGACTAAAAATTCCGCGCGGCAACGGCTTGTCGGCTCGCAGTCGCCTCAACGCATTGCACACCGTCTCGACATCGTGCCTCCGTGACCCTATCTGTAGGTGCCGCCGTGACCCTCTATGTTTGTGACTCCGTGGCCCTCTGTGTGTGTGCCTCTGTGCCCCTCTCTGTGTGCCCATCTCTGTCCTGGCGAACTTACCTTTAAGACTTTGCTCCAAATTCGCCTCACTTTGCGCCGCGTTGCGCCACTCACCCGACCTCCGCGCGGCCCCCGCTGCCGGTTTGGTCGCGCTTGCCGCATGCAGGCGCATGCTGGTGGGAACGGCCCTGTACAGGGGATCACCCGACCTCCGCGCGGCCCCCGCTTCTAGTTTGATCGGGCTCATCGCATGGAGTCAGATGCTGGTAGGACAGGCCCTTAACTCAGCGGGACAGGCCGCATCTCTGGAGGGAAGGAATGGGTGATGTTCCGGGTCGGTTTCAGACTGACAGTCTGAAGAAGGGTCTCACCCCTAAACGTCACCCATTTCTTCACTCCGGAGACGCTGCCTGTCCCGCTGAGTTACTCCAGCATTTTGTGTCTGTCTCATTGTACAATGAGTGGCTTACAACCACTAATCACATTGGATGGAGTGAGAGGCATCTTTTGGCTGTGTTTATGTATTTGACTAGGCAGTCAGCAGGAAATTGTTCATCCTGCTTATTGTTTTAATCTTAGTATTAATTATAAAGATTAAAAAGATAATGACAGTAAATCTCCTATAGTTAACTTGGAGAGCTCAAGGCTGTGGTTTACATAGACAGCCCTCGTTGATACTCACATTCCCCCAAGCTCTGAGCTGTGTTGGATGTGTTTCACGTTTGCTCTGCACGCTTGCTATATCAACTTATCCCCAACACAAAGGCAGCGAAAAAGCTGCGCTTACCATCCCGGCTTGTGCTGAATTTAAACCTATCAATTACAAAACCTTTTGTTGTGCATCGCGTGCCAAGTTGCGTGTACGTTTGTTCTGCTGATTCTCTCTCCCCATCCAATCCCACGTGTGTCGACTGATGTAGGGGTTGGCCGTCCAGTTCCCACTACCTGCTCATGCGATGGAGCAGAAGAAAGAAGGAGCAGGAGTAGGCCACTCGGCCCCTCCATCCCGTCCTGCCATTCAACATGATCTTGGCTGATCTGCCCCAGGGCTCAGTTCCGCTTGGCGATAGAGTCAGACAGCTAAGGTAGACAAAAGTGCTGGAGAAACTCAGCGGGTGCGGCAGCATCTATGGAGCGGAGGAAATAGGCCAAAACCCTTCTTCAGACTGAGTCAGAGAGCTATGCAGCGTGGAAACAGGCCCTTTGGCCCAACCTGCCCACGCTCACCAAGATGCCCCATCTATGCAAGTCCTACCTGCCAGCGTTTCGCTCATATCCCTCCAAACTTTTCCTATCCATGTACTTGTCCAAATGGCTTTTAAATATTGTTCATAAGTTCAAGTTCATAAGTTATAGGAGCAGAGTTAGGCTATTGGGCCCATCAAGTCTACTCCACCATTCAATCATAGTTGATCTATCTCTCCCTCCTTACCCCATATTTTATTTCGGAGTCACGTGAGTGACTTCGTGAAGAGCCCGCCGGCGCGCATGCTCGACATATCATCGTACCGCGTTGCTGCGACGGCTGGCGGTGGAGCGCGCTCCTCGCCAGCCCTTCATAAGGGGCCACGGAGGTAAGTATCCTACCTTTAGTTGGTGGTCCTTGTTGTTCGTTTTGTCTTGCAGCAAGGACATGGATGGGAGTTCCAAGGGCCGGAGGACGTCAGGACGAGTTCGCCGGTCAACAGTTCCGGGGCCTTTACCATCGGCAGTACCTGCAACGCAGGCCGGGACTTAGGCGGAGATGTGGGTAAGCCCTGTGTTTACAGGTCCAGATCCGCCAGCACACCACAGCTCGGAGGAGTTCGACGAGGAGGAGTGTGGTGTGCCGCCAGAGCAGGGGGACCCTGCCATGGCAGTCAGGTCGTCAGCAGGCTCGCTGGCGACCTCGAGCAGGGCACGTGCCGTTGCACGGCCTGTTCCACTCAGCCCTCCGAGAAGGGGGAGGGCAGGAGCCCAGAAGCCTAACCCTGTTAGGGCTAAGGCATTGCCTATCGCGGAGGAGCGGTCAGGTTCCAGGGCGAGACCCGGGGCGGCTGTGAGGTCCAGCGGGCATACCCCGACTCTCGACGCCGGGACGGGTCGGTCGAGTCGGGTCTCGTCATGGTCGCCGAGCCCCCCATGGATGGGTGGGCGAGACCATGCGTCGGCAACGTCCACGATGTGGGCAGCCGGCAAGACTGCGCGGGCCCCAGGCAGCCATGCTTCGGCTGGTGCCGACACCTCGCCGCAAGTGCCCTTAGTGGCAGCGGCTTCAGCTCCCGCTAAACGGAGGCGGTTGAACACGCCCGCGCAGGAATCGCGCAGTTTCGCCTCGGCGGCTGTTAGCGACAACTACCGGCACCGGCAGGGCCTCGACGAGGTGCGGGCCGATGACAGGAGCCCGGTTTTCTTTTCAGAGCCGGAGGACTCCGACCACCTGAGTGTTCAGGGTGAAGGGCGTATTGACCGTATGGAGCGGCTGCTGGAGCTCCTGCTTCAACGTCAACAACAGCAGGGCAGCAACAGGCACAGGGCGTCTTCACCAACATCTACTATCAGCCTGGAGCAGCAGGAGGAGGAGGTTCTGGTGGATCCCGTACCACCTCCGTTGGAGGTGCCAGCGGAGGAACTCTTGGATGTGGCGACCAAATTCGCGGCCCCACATACGGCTGGTCTTCCTCTAAATACAAAGCTGGCAGCCACAGTGGACTTTCTTAATAATCAGGTGCTGCAGGAAGAAGTCCTCATCCAGGCTATGAGCCGTCACAAGGCTGAATCAAACTGCAACTCCCTCAACGTGCCTGTGGTCAACACGCCAATATGGGGCAACATCAGTGCGGCTATCCGTCAACAGGAGCTAAAATTGCAGCGGATCCTGAAACTCCTCACGGCCGGTATTACCGCCTTTGCGCGGTCGGTGGACGGGGACGAACTGAATTTGGACCAGGAAGATGCTCTGGCCTTATTGTGCGCGACCCAGCACGAAATCAACGGGTTTCGCAAAAACAGCATCCGCCCAGCACTCAACCCGAAGTTTGCAGGATTGTGCAAACCACCGCCGCCGCCGCCGCCCCGTCAGCTCTTTGGTGAGGACCTCTCGAAGAGAGTCAAAGAGCTTGACGAACAAGCCAAAACGGTGGGGATCATGCGCTCTCAGAGTGCCCCCACACCGTCAGGCTCAAAAGCTCCATACATTCGCTCACGAGGGTTGGCCAGTGCCTCGACGAGGACTCGCCCTCTAGCTCCACAACGACAACAGCACCAGAACCAGCACCAAGGGTCTTTTTTAGGACGGGGTCGGCAGAGACCTTTGTGGAAATCGAAGACGCCGCGCCCTCAAGCCAACCCAGCACCTCCACGGCCACCCACACGTGTCAAGGACCGCCGGTAACCACGGAGGTGAGGGGGTCTGGTTCTCTTTTTTCTCTCTGTTTAACTTCCCATGTTGGTGGTCGTTTACGGTTGTTTTTGGATGCATGGGGTAATTTTACTGGTGATTAATGGCGACATTCCTCCATCCCAGCACATGCCTGGTCGTACGTTCAAATTGTCTGCTGCAGAACAGGCAGCAGGTTATAAGGAAATTTTAAGTCTGGAACAGAAGGGTGTGATTGAGAAAACAGTGCATGAGCCAATTGAATTTGTTTCGAACATATTTACTAGACCTAAGAAGGATGGAGGCTGTCATGTCATTATTGATCTAACCCGTTTGAATACGTTTGTAACATATACTCATTTTAAAATGGATACGTTTGAAACAGCCAAATCATTGATTTCTCATGGCTGCTTTATGGCATGCATTGATTTGAGGGATGCATATTATTCAGTATCCATCCAGAAATATGATAGAAGGTTTTTGAAATTTATCTGGATGGGGCAACTTTGGCAGTATAAGGCTTTGCCTAATGGGCTCACTACAGCCCCTAGATTGTTCACTAAATTGGTGAAGCCAATCATGGCTTATTTGAGACAACGACATCATATAGTTATGGCCTATTTAGATGATGTCTTTATTGTGGGCCACACCCTGCAATTGGCTGAACAGGGTGTTGCAGCTGCTGTCAATATATTTCAACACTTAGGATTCATTGTCCATCCAGAGAAATCGAAGTTCTGCCCTGCCCAGGTAATTAATTACCTAGGGTTCACGGTGAACTCAATGAGCATGAGGATAACTATACCAATTAACAAAATTGAGGAAGTCACTAAGGTGTGCAGAGATTTAATTGGCACCAATATACCATCGATTCGGCATACAGCCACAGTAATTGGCAAGCTAGTGGCTTTGTTTCCGGCAGCACGATATGGACCTTTGCATTATCAGAATTTGCAAAGAGCTAAAATTACTGCGTTAAAACGGAACGCTGGTCATTACGATCGATCAATGCAGCTGCCGTCCGAAGCGATAACTGAGTTGCAATGGTGGGTGTGTCACATTAGCAACTCATTTAAGCCTGTTAGGGAGGCTAATCCGGTGGTATATCTACAGACTGATGCAAGCTCCAATGGCTGGGGAGCTACAGATAATTGCTCTAGTTGTGGGGGCAGATGGGACACCCTTGAGGCATCGATGTTGTTGACTCAAGGGATTAACTATTTAGAGTTGCTGGCAGCATTCCACGGACTTCGTGCATATTGTTCCAAGCTTGTTGGAGCACACGTCCGTCTCCATATAGACAACACCACAGCTGTGGCATATTTAAACCATATGGGTGGTACCAGGTCAGTTTCGTGTGACAAATTGACTAACTCAATTTGGCTCTGGTGTGTTCAAAGAGACATTTGGATTTCAGCTACCTATTTGCCAGGTGAGCTTAATACTGTGGCGGACACCAGGTCACGCAAATTTAATGACAACATTGAATGGATGTTGCATCCTGAGATTTTTTCTAAAGTCACAGCCAAATTTGGTAAACCGGACATTGACCTTTTTGCGTCACGGTTGAACCATCAGGTACCAGCCTACGTTTCATGGGAACCAGATCCTGGGGCAATAGCGCTAGATGCATTCTCGCTGGACTGGGGGAATTGGTTTTTCTATGCCTTCCCTCCGTTTTGCCTCATCAGTCGGGTATTGCGAAAGATTCAGGCAGATGCTGCCAAGGGCATCCTTATTATACCCGACTGGCCCACACAGCCTTGGTATCCGGTGGTCTTTGACATGCTCAACGAACCTTGGGTCCTTTTGAAGGGTTGCCCACAATTGGTTACTCACCCTGTCTCAGGGGAGCCACATCCCTGCCATGGCTATTTAAATTTGTTGGCTTGCAGGTTCTGAACAGGCCGTTAGTCCAATACGGCCTCTCGGCTCGGACCATGGATACCATCGGGGCGTCGTGTCGAGAGTCCACAAGGCGAAGATACCGCTCGCATATTAAGAAGTGGGAAGCCTACTGCAGCCGCTCTCGCATCACGTACGATGACGTGACAATAACCGACGTCCTGGAATTCCTCGCGGGGTTGCACCATGATGAACACTTAAGTTACAGTGCCATCAACAGCGCCAGAAGTGCGCTATCATTCTACCTCAAGATTGGGGTAGGATCCAACAGGCTAGTGTCCAGACTCATGCGGGGTATATTCAATATGAATCCGCCTACACCACGCTATAATATCACCTGGGATGTCAGGGACGTATTAACCCTGCTCAGGACGTGGTCTCCCATGGAAGGGCTCCAACTGGACCAACTCACCATGAAGCTGGTGATGTTACTAGCGCTGACTTCAGCTCAGAGGGTACAGACACTACACAAACTTTGTGTCGACAGAATGACATCTACCCCTACAGAAGTAGTCTTTTTCATTGACGAGCTACTAAAGCAGCATAGACCTGGGTGCACAGGGCTGCAGCTGAAGTTCCCGGCATACCCCGCAGATGCTAGGCTATGTTTAGCCTCACATATCCGCCACTATGTCAAGGTGACGGCACGCATCAGAGGAATGAAGAGATACCTGCTTGTCACTCATAAGAGACCTCATCATCGAGTGACAGTCCAGACGATATCCAGGTGGCTTCGAGTCGTCTTGGGTAAGTCAGGTATCGACACTAATGTGTTCAAGTCTCATTCCACCAGGGCTGCATCGACGTCAGCGGCGAGGGTCATGGAGGTGCCCATGGACCAAATTCTCGCCACAGCAGGATGGGCGAATGAAGCTTTGTTCCAGCGTTTTTATAACAAGCCTGTTGCTGCTCCTCTACAGTTCGCAGAAGCCGTGCTGAATGCAGGTCAAGAACGTGGAGATGTCCCCGCATGAGGGGTTTTGATTTGTTATTAATAAATATGCTCTTGTTTTGCAGTATGAACTATTGAGCAAGTTTGTTCCTCCCATCCATCCCTGGTAGTGGTGTGTCAGCATGGACGTGGTCCAGGGCGTGTAATCACAGAAGCTTTGAAGTCTTCACGAAGTCACTCACGTGACTCCGAAATGAAATAGTAAGATTGAACGAGAACTTACCAGTTCGAAGGTTGATCTTTATTTTATGAGGAGTCGAAGTGAGGGATTTCGTGCCCTCCTCGCCCAACCCTCAATCACCTTCATCTGGTAATCTTAGTCAATTCAATCATACTATGCGAAGTCATTTCTATTGTTGGTTCTGTGATTCCACGCCGCTACTTTGAAGTATGTCGAGCATGCGCGCCGGCGGGCTCTTCACGAAATCCCTCACTTCGACTCCTCATAAAATAAAGATCAACCTTCGAACTGGTAAGTTCTCGTTCAATCTTACTATTCTCTCTCCCCATCCAATCCCACGTGTGTCGACTGATGTAGGGGTTGGCCGTCCAGTTCCCACTACCTGCTCATGCGATGGAGCAGAAGAAAGAAGGAGCAGGAGTAGGCCACTCGGCCCCTCCATCCCGTCCTGCCATTCAACATGATCTTGGCTGATCTGCCCCAGGGCTCAGTTCCGCTTGGCGATAGAGTCAGACAGCTAAGGTAGACAAAAATGCTGGAGAAACTCAGCGGGAGCGGCAGCATCTATGGAGCGGAGGAAATAGGCCAAAACCCTTCTTCAGACTGAGTCCGAGAGCTATGCAGCATGGAAACAGGCCCTTTGGCCCAACCTGCCCATGCTTACCAAGATGCCCCGTCTACGCAAGTCCTACCTGCCAGCATTTCGCTCATATCCCTCCAAACTTTTCCTATCCATGTACTTGTCCAAATGGCTTTTAAATATTGTTCATAAGTTCAAGTTCATAAGTTATAGGAGCAGAGTTAGGCTATTGGGTCCATCAAGTCTACTCCACTATTCAATCATAGTTGATCTATCTCTCCCTCCTTACCCCATATTCCCCATAACCCCTGACACCGGTACTAATCAAGAATCTATCTATCTTGGCCTTAAATATATCCACTGACTTTGCCTCCACAGCCTTCTGTGGCAAAGAATTCCACAGATTCACCACCCTCTGACTAAAGAAACTCCTCCTCATCTTCTTCCTGAAAGAACATCCTTTAATTCTGAGGCTATGACCTCTAGTCCTAGACTCTCCCATTAGTGGAAACATCCTCTCTACATTCACTCTATCCAGGTCTTTCATTATTTTCTACGTTTCACTAAGGTCCCCCCTCAATCTTCTAAACTCCAGTGTATACAGGCCCAGTGCCTACATTTGTATACATTGTTGAATTACCAGGATTATGTCAGAGGTTCAGAGATACAGCATAGAAACAGGCCCTTCAGCCCATCTGGTCTATGCCATCCATTGATCAACCGTACACTAGTTCTATGTTATCCCACTTTCACATTCTGCACACGAGTGGTTAATTACAGAAGCCAATTGACTTACAAACCCGCATGTCGTCGGAGTGTGGGTGTATACCAGAGCCCCCGGAGTAAACCCACATGGTCATGCGGAGAACGTGCAAACTCCACACAGACGGCACCCGAGGTCATGCTGGAACCTGACTCTCTGGCACTGTGAGGCAGTAACTCTTGCTGTGCCACTGAGATCCCCCATTAACTAGTTATGAGCCGAGATAGATAGATCCTTGATTAGTACGGGTGTCAGAGGTTATGGGGAGAAGGGAGAAGAATGGGGTTAGGAGGGAGAGATAGATCAGCCATAATTGAATGCTGATTGAATGTAGACTTGATGGGCCAAATGGCCTAATTCTACTTCTATCACATGACCTTATGACATGGGATTCTGGGACTAGGGCCAATGAATGGCATTTGCGAGCTTACTTTAAACTATACGGAGTGCTTATGAGGGTAGCACCATTGCCTCTGGAGCTGTAAGTACGGCAGGGGACTGTCACTTTAGTATGAGCAGAATCAAGACCGTTTTTGAAGGCTGTGGGTTATGGCTGAGAAAACATGGATGACGTGCGAACGGCTTACTCCTGTGTTATCAATAACTGTCATTGCAAGAGTCAGTACTAATTAATTACTACATGCCAGAATATTTTTTCAGAATATTTTCAGTGCAATAAGATTTCACATCCATCCCTCACGCTCTGCAATAAATCACTAAGTACATCGAAAAATTCTAAACACTGCTGCCCGTGTCCAAGTTCTATTCACTCTTCACCCAGACCCTGGTCGGCACGGTGGTGCAGTGGTAGAGTTGCTGCCTTACAGCGTCAGAGACCCGGGTTCAAACATGACTATGGGTGCTGTCAGTACGGAGTTTGTACGTGTCAGGTAAGGCAGTTGACCGAAGAAGGGTCCCGACCTGAAACGTCACCTATCCATGTTCTCCAGGGATGCCGCCTGACCTGTCGAGTTACTCCAGCACTTTGTGTCTTTCTTTAGACAGTGACCTCAGCTTCCTATAAGCAAATAAATAAAAAGATGTATAGGTTTAGGTTTATTATCGTGACGTGTACTGAAATACTTTGAAAGGTGAGGTGCTACACCTTGGCAGGACAAATCAAAATAGGACGTACATGGTAAATGGTAGGGAATTGAAGAATACAGTTGAACAGAGGGATCTGGGAATAACCGTGCATAGTTCCTTGAAGGTGGAATCTCATATAGATAGGGTGGTAAAGAAAGCTTTTGGTATGCTAGCCTTTATAAATCAGAGCATTGAGTATAGAAGCTGGGATGTAATGTTAAAATTGTACAAGGCATTGGTGAGACCAAATCTGGAGTATGGTGTACAATTTTGGTCGCCCAATTATAGGAAGGATGTCAACAAAATAGAGAGAGTACAGAGGAGATTTACTAGAATGCTGCCTGGGTTTCAACAGCTAAGTTACAGAGATAGGTTGAATAAGTTAGGTCTTTATTCTCTGGAACGCAGAAGGTTAAGGGGGGACTTGATAGAGGTCTTTAAAATGATGAGAGGGATAGACAGAGTTGATGTGGACAAGATTTTCCCTTTGAGAATAGGGAAGATTCAAACAAGAGGACATGACTTTAGAATTAAGGGACAGAAGTTTAGGGGTAACATGAGGGGGAACTTCTTTACTCAGAGAGTGGTAGCGGTGTGGAATGAGCTTCCAGTGGAGGTGGTGGCGGCAGGTTCGTTGGTATCATTTAAAAGTGGATTGGATAGGCATATGGATGAGAAGGGTATGGAGGGTTATGGTATGAGTGCAGGCAGGTGGGACGAAGGGAAAAAGTTGTTCGGCACGGACTTGAAGGGCCGAGATGGCCTGTTTCCATGCTGTAATTGTTATATGGTTATATGGCTTTGTTTTGCATGCTGTTCAATCAGATCAGATAATACTATACATACTTAAAATTAAATCAAACTCAAGTACTATCGGTATTTAAGATATAAGTTGTTGTTATGCGCCCACCATGCTACAGTCAGCAATTACTATTGATCTTTCAGAATTTGGCAATGTAAAACTTCCCAAAAGACAGGGGCAGCACTGTGGCGCAGCGGTAGAGTTGCTGCCTTGGTACGCCGGAGGCCCTGGTTCGATCCTGACCACAGACGCTGTCTGTATGGAGTTTGCACGTTCTCCCCGTGTCTGCGTGGGTTTTCCCTGGGTGCTTCGGTTTCCTCCCACACTCCAAAGACGTGCAGGTTTGTAGATCAATTGACTCGGTGGAAGGTTGTAAATTGTCCCAAATGTGGAGGATAGTGCGGGTATACGGGGTGATCGCTGGTCGGCGCGGACTCGGAAGGCCTGTTTCCGCGCTGTATCTTTGAACACAAAGTAGGCTGGTCCGCTGGCACCTCTTTCAGCATTTACGTTCGAATTATTGATGAGGAGCTGGACCACATTTCGAAAGCTGTGTCTGCACAGCCATAAACCAGGCCAAATACCGCTGCAGTGATCTAACAAACCTTGTCCTAGGTCATTCTACTGAGTGACGGAGGCGGCTGAAGTGCCAATATGGTTGACAACTGCTCCTGTATCTGATGGATACACTGTACGGCGTTAACAATTGAATTTTATGGACTGTGAATTTGGAAAAACTGATCCCAAAGTCAGCCTTTGGTTATCTGGCAGTGAACTGACAGAAATCCATTGTAAACCCTTGAGGGGCAAAATCTAAGTGACTTAGACAGAAACACACATCGTTACAGTTGTCTGTCTGTGGCAATTACAGTAAATCTCTGAGAGGACTAATGGAAAGAAATGGAACTATAGTTTTCATAAGCACCTTAGTGGAGGATGCATTAAATATTATATTCCTGTTATTTTTAAGATACATCACTACAGGCCCCTAGACTGTTCCTTTTGCTTTTCCTCAGTCTTCTAAATTCTTTATGCAGCGATGGGGAATTTAATATATTTCAGCATGCATGCCTTGGAATATTTATCTTAAAAATAGGGCAGATATTGATTTTTCATTTGGGTTGGGAGAGATTGCTGTTGGATTTTACAACGTTCAATGTTGTTTTATTTTAGTAACAGATACACCTGCACAGTGAAATTCTCCTGAAAATATGGAGGCATCGATTGAAACAATGCCACTCACGGCCATAAGAATTTTCACAATGAAGATAGACACAAAATGCTGGAGTAACTCAGCTGGTCAGGCAGCGTCGCTGGAAAAAAGGAACAGGAGACGTTTCGGCTCGAGACCCTTCTTCAGACATGACCCGAAACGTCACATAGAAACATAGAAATTAGGTGCAGGAGTAGGCCATTTTGCCCTTCGAGCCTGCACCGCCATTCAATATGATCATGGCTGATCATCCAACTCAATATCCCGTACCTGCCTTCTCTCCATACCCTCTGATCCCCTTAGCCACAAGGGTCACATCTAACTCCGTCTTAAATATATCCAATGAACTGGCCTCAACTACCCTCTGTGGCAGAGAGTTCCAGAGACCCACCACTCTGTGTGTGAAAAAATTCCTTCTCATCTCGGTCCTAAAGGATTTCCCCCTTATCCTTAAGCTGTGGCCCTTGTCCTGGACCTCCCCAACATCGGGAACAATCTTCCTGCATCTAGCCTGTCCAACCCCTTAAGAATCTTGTAAGTTTCTATAAGATCCCCTCTCAATCTCCTAAATTCTAGAGAGTATAAACCGAGTCTATGCAGTCTTTGTTCATAAGACAGTCCTGACATCCCAGGAATCAGTCTGGTGAACCTTCGCTGCACTCCCTCTATGGCAATAATGTCCTTCCTCAGATTTGGAGACCAGAACTGTATGCAATACTCCAGGTGTGGCCTCGCCAAGACCCTATACAACTGAAGTAGAACCTCCCTGCTCCTATACTCAAATCCTTTTGCTATGAAAGCTAACATACCATTGGCTTTCTTCACTGCCTGCTATACCTGCATGCCTACTTTCAATGACTGGTGTACCATGACACCCAGGTTGCGCTGCATCTCCCCTTTTCCTAATCGGCCACCATTTAGATAGTAGTCGGTTTTCCTATTTTTGCCACCAAAGTGGATAACCTCACATTTATCCACATTATACTGCATCTGCCAAACATTTGCCCACTCACCCAGCCCATCCAAGTCACCTTGCATCCTCCTAGCATCCTCCTCACAGCTAACACTGCCCCCCAGCTTAGTGTCATCCGCAAACTTGGGGATATTGCCTTCAATTCCCTCATCCAGATCATTTATGAATATTGTAAATAGCTGGGGTCCCAGCACTGAGCCTTGCCGTACCCCACTAGTCACTGCCTGCCATTGTGAAAACGACCCGTTTACTCCTACTCTTTGCTTCCTGTTTGCCAGCCAGTTCTCTATCCACATCAATACTGAACCCCCAATGCCGTATGCTTTAAGTTTATATACTAATAGCTTATGTGGGACCTTGTCGAAAGCCTTCTGGAAGTCCAGATACACCACATCCACTGGTTCTCCCCCATCCACGCTACTAGTTACATCCTCGAAAAATTCCACAAGATTCGTCAGACATGATTTACCTTTCGTAAATCCATGCTGACTTTGTCCAATGATTTCACCACTTTCCAAATGTGCTGCTATCCCATCTTTAATAACTGACTTTAGCAGTTTCCCCACTACCCATGTTAGACTAACTGGTCTGTAATTCCCCGTTTTCTCTCTCCTCCCCTTCTTAAAAAGAGGGGTTACGTCTGCTACCCGCCAATCCTCAGGAACTACTCCAGAATCTAAAGAGTTTTGAAAGATTATCACTAAGTCACCTGTGACTTTTCTCCAGGGATGCTGACTGCCCCAGTGGAATAACTGGCGTATATGTAAAGTGTCCCCAGTGTGTGTGGGATGGTGTAAATGTGCAGGGATCGCTGGTCGGTGCGGACTTGATAGGCCGAAGGGCCTGTTTCCGAGCTGTATCTCAACTTGCCCACACTGGCCAACATGTCCCAGCTACACGGGTCCCACACTCGCACTATCACACGCACTAGGGACAATTTACAACCTAAGCCAATGAACCCACAAACCTGTAGGTCTTTGGAGTGTGGGAGGAAACTGCTGCACCTGGGGAAAACCCACGTGGTCACGGGGAGAACGTACAAACTCCATACAGACAGCACCAAGAGTCGGCACCAAGCTCATTTCTCTGGCACAGTAATGCCCCTTTCCACAGGATGAAGGGAATAGGAGTGGTCTTAAAGACTGGAGGGATTGTCATAAATGATTGTAGATCCATTTCTGAGACCAGAGCCGCCTGGCTTGTGCGCCATTGTAACAAGAAAGATCCATTTACGGATCAGTCTGTAAACCTTGCCCCAACGCTCACGACAATCCAATAAAATCCATTAAAATGTAAGCATCAAGACCCATAAATGGATTATACGCTGGGTTAATTACAGAATGGTTTCCAATACGCTGCAACACAAGATAAAGTTAAATAAAGTAATAACGGCTTGTAAAATCCGTAAGCTTAATACCAAAGCTACGTTATATCAGAGCCGTTTATTGTTCTCAGAATTTACACCATAATTACAAAAAAAACAGTGAATATATCAATTGCAGTCTTTGCTCAGTAAGATGATCTGTGTCATGCACCATCTACTGAAAATAATTGAATTTGCCTGTTATCAGATATTTATTTCAACTCTTTAATTTAACAAGCAAACATTTTTTAGTCGAAAGCTTGGCAGGCAATAAGTACAGAGCATTTATCCGACAATTGAGTGGAATCGGTTGGCAGACTCAGAACCCAGTAAATGAATATGAATATTTAAGATTAATATATGGGATGAGGGGGGGTGATCTTATAGAGGTGTATAAAATCATGGGAGGATTGGGTAGAGTCTCTTACCCAGAGTAGGTGAATCGAGGACCTGAGGGTGTAGGTTTAAGGTGAAGGGGAAAAGATTTAATAGGAATCTGAGGAGTACTTTTTTCACACAAAGGGTGGTGGGGGTACGGAATAGGCTGCCAGAGGAAGTATTTGAGGTAGGGACTATTCCAACGTTTAAGAAACAGTTAGACAGGAAGATGGATGGGACAGGTTTGGAGAAATGTGGGGCAATCGCAGGCAGATGAGACTAGCGTGGCTGGGGCATGTTGGCTGGTGTGGGCAAGTTGGGCTGAAGGGCCAGTTTCCACATTGTATCACTCTATGACTCTATATATAATATTGTCATTTTTGTGAGGCTTTGAAGATTTATTTTAGAGCAGGTTCCAGTCTGTTGCCAACCCTGGTGCTCTGTCCACAGCTCCAGAGTAATGTTGTGCTTTAAATGCTCCACAAGTGCTTCAGGTTCCCAAGGGATAGGATGCTATTCGGCCCATCATGAATGGGTTTAGAAACATAGAAACATAGAAATTAGGTGCAGGAGTAGCCCATTCGACCCTTCGATCCTGCACCGCCATTCAATATGATCATGGCTGATCATCCAACTCAGTATCCAGTACCTGCCTTCTCTCCATACCCTCTGATCCCTTTAGCCACAAGGGCCACATCTAACTCCCTCTTAAATATAGCCAATGAACTGGCCTCAACTACCCTCTGTGGCAGAGAGTTCCAGAGACCCACCACTCTCTGTGTGAAAAAAGTCCTTCTCATCTCGGTCCTAAAGGATTTCCCCCTTATCCTTAAGCTGTGACCCCTTGTCCTGGACCTCCCCAACATCGGGAACAATCTTCCTGCATCTAGCCTGTACAACCCCTTAAGAATTTTGTAAGTTTCTATAAAATCCCCTCTCAATCTCCTAAATTCTAGAGAGTATAAACCGAGTCTATGCAGTCTTTGTTCATAAGACAGTCCTGACATCCCAGGAATCAGTCTGGTGAACCTACTCTGCACTCCCTCTATGGCAATAATGTCCTTCCTCAGATTTGGAGACCCTCTCGTTTGAAGGCACTCTCGTTGTAGTTCCGTGACTGCATGCAAATCTCGACACTTTTTACCATCTAGAAATGTGTTCCTTTTGGGCAAAAACTTTACTCGATTATCCTTTGAGCCGATGTAATCCAGATCTGTGCAAAATTCACACGCACATCTTTTGATCAATTTCCAGTTATGTTAAACCTGTGTTTCTGGTCACTGCTTCTCTTTTGAAAGCTGTTTCCACTTCCCGCGCAGATCCACCACTGATTTTTCGGCATCTGGTGGTCCGGCACCTCCTATAATCCGGACAAAATCACGGGAATATATTTGAAATCCCCCCTCATCTCCGGGAAGTCCTTCGGAAAATGTAGCACCTCGGCTGGGTGAGATAGCTGATCCCGACCTCTTCACGACTTCCGCAGCCGATCGGCGGGTCAAATTTGCCCCCCTGTGGCCATGGTGGCGCAGCGGTAGAGCAGCATCGGAGACCCGGGTTCGATCCCGACTATGGGTGCTGTCTGTACAGAATTTGTACTTTTTCCCCGTGACTGCGTGGGTTTACTCCGAGATCTTCGGTTTCCTCCCACACTCCAAAGACGTACAGGTTTGTAGGTTAATTGGCTTGGTATAAATGTAAAAAATGTCCCTAGTGTGTGTAGGATAGTGTTGAGCAAAGATCCTATAGCGGAGCAAGATAGACCACTCGACGAAAAAGACGTAGTACGGTCATGGGCAGATTCGTGGGTAATTTTCGGCCCCATTTCCGTAACCGGCTTCCGTCTCTGCATCAAAGATCTCATTAGCGGAGCAAAGATACTAGTGCGGAGACGGAAGCCGGTTACGGAAACATCCTCGTAAAAATAAACGTTCTTCGGTAAAACTCTTCTCCTCATTTTCAGAATTATAATGTATTAACACAAACGGTTCCCCCGCAACGTTGATTACACTGCGAGTCGGGTCGGGTCGGGTTACTGCAATGGATGAAAAAAAGGCCCACGTTCCGCTCCGTTGCGTACTACACGTCAGCCCATTGCATTTAGAAGGAGTGGTCTATCTTGCTCCGCTATAGGATCTTTGGTGTTAATGTGCGGGGATTGCTGGTCGGCGCTGACCCGGTGGGCCGAAGGGCCTGTTTCCACTCTGTATCTCTATATCTCTAAACTAAACTCTGGCCCGGCTGGAGCCAGCAGATATGTTCCCGTAGCCAACTGTCGAGGCCGACTTTGCTGGCCAGTATCTCGGCCCATCGGCCAAGGCGGAACATTCCGGTTCCGTTCGACTCCTCTCAGAACCCTTGTTGGCCCAGCAAAGGCTCTGGAACCAAGGGCACCGGAAAAACCCAAAAACTTAACATGAATTTACCACATCACCTCTTGCACTCTCTTTGTGAAAAGATGAATATTCTCCAGAAAACTGGAATCCAACATTCCTGGAACCATTCTAACTAAACCTGCAGTGTGACCATTCAGGGCATGACACATCTTCCCTATGTTGTGGTGCCCAGAATGTTCCACGGAATCTAACCAGTGAATGCTTTGGCCTTTTGCAGACCTTTGCGAGCGGGTAAGATCATCTCTGACCCCCCTCACCCTGGCCACAAACTCTTTGAATCACTTCCCTCTGGAAGGCGACTCCGGACTGTCAAAGCCGCCACAGCCAGACATAAACACAGCATTTTTCCACGAGTAGTAGCTCTACTCAACAGCCAAAAATCTGTAGCCTCCTTTTGCTCTGGTATTTTATTTAATTCACATGTTTAATCAATAATGTTTTATTATTAATGTTTAATGTTTTATGTGTCATTCCTAATTGTCACTGTATGTCATGTTGTCACTTGCGGGCGGAGCACCAAGGCAAATTCCTTGTATGTGAATAGTTGGCCAATAAACATTAATTTATTCATTCATTCATTTGTTTCTTTGTAGCTTCTCATACCTCTCAGTCTGACTCTCCGTCTGAAGAATGCTCTCGACTCGGAATGTCACCTATTCCTTTCCTCCAGAGGTGCTGCCTCACCCGCTGTGTTACCCCAGCTGCCTCCATCGTCGGCCGAAACCACATCTGCGGTTCCTTCCTACGCATTAATAACCTCCTGTTCACCTCACAAGTAAAACCAAGGATCTTGTGCAGAAACAAAGATCGTGTGTACAGTTTTAGTGGGTTCCTCAGTTTAAATGCACCCATAGATTTCTCAGATCCTGTTGCAGGTTTCAATCGAGTTACGATTTTGTTTGTGTTAGCTGGGTCCAATCTTCATTCCATATGCAATGCTTTTGTAGGAAGAGCAGGACACAAGGTTATAGATGGGGAATGCCTATGGGCATAATAGTAAAATGTAAAGTTTCCCTGCTCGATTTCCCCTGGGCTCCTTGAAATGCATCAAGGTCGAACTCCATCGCAGAAACTGTGATATTACTGGTGTTATTTCTCCTTGCACTACGAGGTTTAAACAACAGCATGTAAATGCTGCATGCACCGCAAACCGAGAGATGAAGGTCTTACTTGCTGCAGCTTTTGCAGGCAAATTAATGCAACTGCTGCACCACTGTGCAGCCCTTCCCTGATGCACCTCTGTGCCATGCTTCTCGGCACCTCTGTGCCACCCGTTGCCACGCCACCCTGGGTGGACCTATTAGAATTTGCTTCGTATTTAGGGCGGCACGGTGGTCTGTACGAAGTTTGTATGTTCTCCCCATCGCCTGCGAGAACTTCAGTTTCCTCCCACACTCTAAAGATGTACGGGTTTGTAGGTTTCATTGGCTTGGTGTAATTGTAGAAGACAAACTGTCCCAAGTGTAGGATAGTGTTAGTTAGTGTGCGGGGATCACTGGTTAGTGCGGACTCGGTGGGCCGAAGGGCCTGCTTCCACGCGGTATCTATAAACTAAACTAAACTAATCTAAACTATATTAAACTGTACTAAACTAAACTAAACTAAACCAGGAACTCCATCCAAGTCAACCATATCTCAAGCTCAAAGAAAGACCCAAAATGCTGGAGTAACTCAGCGGGTCAGGCAACATCTCTGGAGAGAAGGAATGGGTGACGTTTTGGACCCGTAACGTCTGGAATGTATCAACCCGAAACGTCACCCATTCCTTCTCTCCAGAGACGCTGACTGTTCCACTGAGTTACCCCAGCATTTTGTGCCTATCTTCGGTTTAAACCAACATCTGCAGTTCCTTCCTACACATATCTCAAGCTCAACGCCTGTTAAGAATACATGTGGATTCTGGAGCAATGGGAGTGCAGAATGCTGATGTGTTGACCACAGGCTACCACCTGCCCATATTAATGCTGGGGTAGGAAGTGGTTGCACAGATTGGGTGCAAAAACACACGATGCCACCATGTTACACTCTGAATACGCAAGGATAAGCAAGGATCATCTTGAATCTATCTGTCATGAATGACTTCACAAAGAATACCTTATAAAGGTACAGGGAGGGTTGTTAGATTCATGACAGACGGGAAAAGAGAGATACCTCCTGAGGTATGAGGTATCCAAGCCAGCCACCACGTAAGATAATCCAAAGTGTTAGGAAAGTCAAGCCAGCTTGACTTAGGCCTGCTGGAATTGCTTCAGGTCATAGGTTTATGGTTCATAAGATATAGGAACAGAATTAGGCCATTCGGCCCATCAAGTCTACTCCGCCATTCAATCATGGCTGATCTATCTTTCCCTCTCAACTCCATTCTTCTGCCTTCTCTCCACAACCCTTGACACCCTTATGCCCCTGTCCCACTTAGGAAACCTGAACGGAAAACCTCTGGAGACTTTGCGCCCCACCCAAGGTTTCCGTGCGGTTCCCGGAGGTTTTCGTCCTCCGGCAACCACCTTCAACTAGCATCGCAACCGGCTTCGACTAAAAAATGACCGATTTTTAAAACGGAAACCACTTTCGACCATTAGGGAGACTGACGAAAACCTCCGGGAACCTCTGGGAACCGCACGGAAACCTTGGTTGGGGCGCAAAGCCTGCAGAGGTTTCCGTTCAGGTTTTGCTAAGTGGGACAGGGGCATTGCTAATCAAGAACCTATCGATCTCCACCTCAAAAATATCCATTGACTTGTCCTCCACAGCCGTCTGTGGCAATGAGTTCCAAGCGTCGTGGCTCTTGCTCTGCTCCCAGATGAATAATTGAACGTGCCAGGCCAGAACCATTCGCTTGGGTTTAAGCGAGTTCTTTCCAACAGCCTTTGACCCCCATGTTGAGATATGGAGACACCATATTTGTACTGATGTATACAAAAAAGAATTTCACTGTACCTCGGGACATGAGTCAAATAAAGTTCCGCACCATACCAATACTGGAAGGGGCAGTCATCAGAGATGGGACTGGGGGGGGGGGGAAGAAGATATTTCATGTTCATAAGCTATAGGAGCAGAATTAGGTCATTCGGCCCATCAAGTCTACTTCGCCATTCAATCATGGCAGATCTATCTCTTCTAACCCCATTCTCCTGCCTTGTCCCCATAACCCCTGGCCCCCACCTCATCCCCATTCCACTTGGACTCGCAGTTTATGCACCTCAGGGTGTCCGAAGCTGGATTTTGTATCCGAGTCCACAACGAGTGTCTCGGCCCGAAACGTCACCCATCCCTTCTCTCCGGAGACGCTGTCTGTCCCCGCTGAGTTGCTCCATCGTTCTCCACAAGGAGGAAGGATATTGCTTCTGGAAACTAAGTAGTTGAAACTTCAAGGGTAAAGTGAATTTGTCAGCGTGGGGAATGAGGGATAGAAGGCTGAACATGTGTTGCAGGGAAAGAACATCTGGATAGTCAAAAGCACAACCCACTTGAGGTTCCAGCTGTTTTTCATTAATCACCATTGTTCTGTTCGGTTGATCGATGATGTTATTTTGACTCCTTATCGAGCATAGGAGCGATTTAATAAGCCTGCAGCCATCTGCTCCCGGGGCACAAGTTGGCTGTGGGGACAAACAAGGATGGTTCGACCATCCTCACTCACCGCCAGTCCTCCTCCTTGCTCTATCACAGTCCGCCACACATTCTGATTCTTCATTACAGCTGGCATCTGCGTGATTGAAGGGACTAGACCTGATGAAACACATTGCGTCCGCAGGGTTTTGCAACAGTCGGCTTGGAGAAGTGTTGAGAGATCTGAAAATGAAGCATCCATTTTGGGTCCGCACACAGTAACAATGCATGGCCGGGTGACCTGTCACTTTAAGAGTTAAAGGGGCAGTTACGGGGTCAGGTCGGGGGGGGGGGGGGGGGGGGAGTTCCCCCCGCCACGGGTACCATGTAATCCCGTGCTACCCGCTCCATGGTCGGATAGTCGGCGACTAAACCGTCTCCCCCACCTGGTTTTCCAGGTGAGGAGGGGGGCTGTGGACCCCCAGCAGGACCTAAAACAAGACCTGTCAAAGGGTGGATGAGCTTCTAATGAGCCACCCACACTTCAGTAGAAGTTGCGATCACTGTCGTATGTAGCATTGTATGGCTACAAAGGTCATGACACATTTTTGCTTCACATCCAAATCTATATTGAGTGGATTAATGTGAAGATGGGAAACTATTTAATCCAGGCTAATAATAATAACAGGCTCAAAAGGAAAGGAAGTACTCATTAAACTGCATCAGATACCATGGCTTTAATGTCTGATTGTGAACTTTTACACGTCAAAATCCTTCAAAGGCACCATGCCCGTTGATGTTGTCAATGATGATAATGACGGACATTAGCTGTGACACAAAGGCATTCTTTGCTCTTTGAATGGTCCCAAAATGACAGATGCGGACCTCACTTTAACAGTCATAGAGTCTTACAGCATGGAATCAGGCCCTTCGGCCCAACTTGTCCACCCCAACCGACATACCCCATCTACGCTAGTCCCACCTGCCTGGATTTGGCCCAAATTCCTCTAAACCTGCCCAATCCATGTATCAATCTAAATGTTTCTTAAACATTGCAGTAGTACCTGCCTCAACTACTTCCTCCGGCAGCTTGTTCCATACACCCACCACCCATGTGTTAAAAAGTTACCCCTCAGGTTCCCATGAAATTCCAGACCCCCCCCACCTCGCCTTAAACCTACTGTATGTCCTCTGGTTGTCGATCCCCCTACTCTGGGCAAAGCGTACAAACTCCGTACAGACAGCACCTGTAGTCAGGATCGAACCCGGGTCTCTGAGCGCTGCAAGGCAGCAACTCTACCGCTGCGCCACCGCGCTGCCCCTGAAGTTCAACAAATCGCTTTCTGTCATTAGCTTGGACATGGAAACAAAGAACTGGAACATCTTGGTACAAGTTCATGAAATGTTAGTTAGACCACAGTTCTGGTTTCCACATCACAGTAAAGATTGGATTGCACAGGAAAGCATGCATCAATCACCCATTTACATTAGTTCTATGTTATTCCATGTTTGCACATGCTCTCCACACACAATTTACAGTGTCCAATTAAACTACAATTGCCTTCTTCAGTCTGAAGAAGGGTTTCGGCCCGAAACGTTGCCTATTTCCTTCGCTCCATAGATGCTGCCTCACCTGCTGAGTTTCTCCAGCATTTTTTGCCAAATTACAAATTCGTATGTCTTTGGGATGTGGGTTGAAGCTGGAGCACCCAGAGAAAAAAAAAATGCGGTCACAGGGAAAAGGTGCAAACTCCACACAGACAGCACCCGATGTCGGGATCGAACCCGGGTCTCTGGCGCTGTAATGCAGCAACTCTACCATCCTTCTGCAGTTGTACAGAGCCCTAGTGAGACCACACCTGGAGTATTGTGTGCAGTTTTGGTCCCCTAATTTGAGGCAGGACATTCTTGCTATTGAGGGAGTGCAGCGCAGGTTTACAAGGTTAATTCCCGGGATGGCGGGACTGTCATATGCTGAGAGAATGAAGCAGCTGGGCTTGTACACCCTGGAGCTTAGAAGGATGAGAGGAAATCTTGTTTGAAACATATAAGATTGCTAAGGGCCTGGACACACTAGAGACAGGAAACATGTTCCCGATGTTGGGGAGTCCAGAACCAGGGGCCACAGTTTAACAATAAGGAGTAAGCCATTTAGAATGGAGACGAGGAAACATTTATTCTCACAGAGAGTTGTGAGTCTGTGGAATTCTCTGCCTCAGAGGGCGGTAGAGGCCGGTTCTCTGGATGATTTCAAGAGAGAGCTAGATAGGGCTCTTAAAGATAGCAGAGTCAGGGGATATGGGGAGAAGGCAGGAATGGGGTACTGATTGGGGATGATCAGCCATGATCACATTGAATGGCGGTACTGGCTTGAAGGGCCGAATGGCCTACTACTGCACCTATTGTCTATTGTCTACACCACTGTGCTGTCCTGATGGTCAGCATGGACGTGACAAGCATTTCTGTGCTGTATATCTCCAAGACACTATGCATACCAGTATAAATCACGTATAACAGATTCTAACCCAATATCTCCTTTTGCATAGGAAGCAACTGCAGATGCTGGTTTACACAAAATGCTGTAGTAACTTAATGGGACCGGCAGCAACCCGGGTGAGAAGGAATGGGTGACGTTTCAGGTCGAGGTCTGTAAAAGAGACTCAACCCGAAAAGTCACCCATTCCTTCTCTCCAGAGATGTTGCCTGCCCCACTGAGATACGCCAACGTTTTGTGTCTACCTCCATTATCTCCTTAAGTAGCTTAGCATTAAGCTCTGATTCCATTGCCTCTGGGATTCACAGTACAATGTTTTGCTGTGTTAAAGTTGACAGCATGAATGTTTGCTGTACTTCTTGTCAAACCGAGAACCCTGGCAATCATTTTGCTCAGGAAAAAAAAACTTTGTGTTGGAACTCAGTGGGGGAGAAGGTGAAGTCACTTGAGAAGTCATGATTAATTGGGAACAAATCTGCTTTTTAATTGTATCTATGTTACACGGGTGAATAAAAACTGAAGGAAATATGGATTTCGACAGCGTGGAAACCAGGCAAGCAAATAAGCAATGGATCTTGAATTAAGGATATTACATGCTTAGTTAGTCAGAAACTTTCTAGTTATTGACACCTGAAGCATTGGTTTAAATGATTTTCCCAAATTGCATTTTCTGTTTACAAATTCTCCGTTTTGCTTTCATTGTTTATTTTAAATATATAATTCATATTTCTTTCTCAGCCTCTTTTCATTGTTTTCTCTCTACACTGTCGCATTAAGAGCTTTAATAATGCGCTGCAAGGGCCAGGAAGCGAGCGGGTAAGATCATCTCTGACCCCTCTCACCCTGGCCACAAACTCTTTGAATCACTTCCCTCTGGAAGGCGACTCCGGACTGTCAAAGCTGCCACAGCCAGACATAAAAACAGTTTTTATCCACGAGTAGTAGCTCTATTCAACAGCCAAAAATCTGTAGCCTCCCTTTGATCTGGTATTTTGTTGGTCCACATGCTTGATCAATGGTGTTTGATCATTAATGTTTTATTATTATTAATGTTTAGTGTTTTCTGAGTCATTCGTAACTGTCACTGTATGTCATGTTGTGGGCGGAGCATCAAGGCAAATTCCTTGTATGTGAATACTTGGCCAATAAACGTACTTACTTACTTACTTACCGAGGCCAATTAACCTATAAACCTGTATGTCTTTGGAATGTGGGAGGAAACCGGACCGCCTGATGGAGGAAATGTCATAAAGGGAGTACATTGAAGGTTCATCAGACTGATTCCTGGGATGGCAGGACTTTCATATGAAGAAAGACTGGATAGACTCAGCTTGTGCTCAATAGAATTTAGAAGATGAGGGGGGATCTCATAGAAACTTACAAAATTCTTAAGGGGTTGGACAGGCTAGATGCAGGAAGATTGTTCCCGATGTTGGGGAAGTCCAGAACAAGGGGTCACAGTTTAAGGATAAGGGGGAAGTCTTTTAGGACCGAGACGAGAAAAACATTTTTCACACGGAGAGTGGTGAATCTGTGGAACTCTCTGCCACAGAAGGTAGCTGAGGCCAGTTCATTGGCTATATTTAAGAGGGAGTTAGATGTGGCCCTTGTGGGTAAGGGGATCAGGGGGTATGGAGAGAAGGCAGGTACAGGTTACTGAGTTGGATGATCAGCCATGAGCATATTGAATGGCGGTGCAGGCTCGAAGGGCCGAATGGCCTCCTCCTGCACCTATTTTCTATGTTTCTATGAAACCGTGTTAGTGTATCGCTGGTCGGCGCGGACACGGTGGGCCGAAGGGCCTGTTTCCGTAGTGTGTCTCCAAATTAACTAAACTAAACTAAGACCCCATTAAATACCATTGCATCAAATAGAGACACCATGGCATGAGTTGAGACCCCATCGAATGGGGTCTGTGTTCACCTACAGCACAGGTCTATTCTGCGCCAGCATCTCCTGAGGTTGCTTGAATTCTTGAGGCTACAAAAATGGATAAGAATCTGATCTCTTTGTCTCGAGAGCATTTGTGATTTATAGGAAGGGCTTTACACAAGAGCTCAGAAACTTTGGAGTAAGTGAAGAAAGTGAAACTGCTCGAGTGGGTATTTCAATGGTAAAAACTCTTTATTATTTTGAATAGCAGTTTTTTATTTAAGCCTGTCTTATGTCTCGCTTTCCACTTTATGACCCTTATGCATTGATGGAGACTGATTGGGTTTGCAGGTGCATACGCGGTGAGGTGCAATACCAGTCAGCAGAACACCTTGAGCACGGGAAAAAAGTGCCAAAGGAACTGGTGGCACGGTGGTGCAGCAGTAGATTTGCTGCCTGACAGCAAAAACTAAATACAAACTGAACATTCAAAAGAGTCAAATTGTTATGCATGCCGGAAACAGAGGACTCAAATTATTTCTTCCTTAAGCTTCACATAATGTAGAGTTGCTGCCTAATAATGCAACAAATAACAAGACAATAATCAATAATACTCACTTGACAATCAGTAATACTATGCAACTGGACCATAACAGTGCATAACGGGAGTATGACAATAGACAATAGACAATAGGCCATTTGGCCCTTCGAGCCAGCACCGCCATTCAATGTGATCATGGCTGATCATCCCCAATCAGTACCCCGTTCCTGCCTTCTCCCCATATCCCCTGACTCCACTATTTTTAAGAGCCCTATCTAGCTCTCTCTTGAAAGCATCCAGAGAACCCGCCTCTACCGCCCTCTGAGGCAGAGAATTCCACAGACTTACCACTCTCTGTGAGAAAAAGTGTATCCTCGTCTCCGTTCTAAATGGCTTACTCCTTATTGTTAAACTGTGGCCCCTGGTTCTGGACTCCCCCAACACCAGGAACGTGTTTCCTGCCTATAGCGTGTCCAAGCCCTTAACAATCTTATGTGTTTCAATGAGATCCCCTTTCATCCTTCTAAACTCCAGAGTGTACAAGCCCAGCTGCTCCATTCTCTCAGCATATGACAGTCCCGCCATCCCGAGGATTAACCTTGTAAACCTTGAGGCCACACAACCTTATACAAAGTCCATAATGGATTGTGGTTAGGGTCATGTAGTATGGTCGAGAGCTTGATGGTCGCTGGGAGGAAGCTGGAGGTCACAATTCCCAGCTTCCTGTACCTTCTTCCTGGTATCCTATAGTTTTAGTTTAGTGATGCAGCATGGAAAGAGGCCCTTCGACCCAACGATCACCCGTACACTAGTTCTGTGTTATCCCTTTCTTGCATCCTACACACTAGGTGGAATATAGAGAAGTCAATTAACCTACACACCTGCACGTCTTTAGCATGTGGGAGGAAACCGGAGCACCCAGAGGAAACCCACTCAGTCACAGGGAGAACGTGCAAACTCTGTACAGACAGCGCCCGTAGTCCACAGTGGCAACTTTACCGCTGCGCCACCGCGGCGCCCCTTGACTGTACGGGGCGTTCTGGATGATGTCATCCAACAGCAACTCTTGCTTTCCTCTATGTAGGAAGGAACTGCAGACGCTGGTTTACAGCGAAGGTAAGACACAAAATGCTGGAGTAACTCAGCGGGTCAGGCAGCGTCTCTGGAGAGAAGGAATGGGTAGATGCTGCCTGACCCACTGAGTTACTCCAGCATATTCTGTCTTACCGTGCTTTCCTCTATCAGGCTGTCTGCTGAGAACAGATCGAGCTTTAACTGTGATGTCTGTGATTTAGTAGGCCGCTGATAGTCACTTGTGCATGAATAATAGCCACAAGTAGCGAACAAGAAAGCAATCAGTATCTCACAGTCCATTCCCTAAAGGACAGGCAACAACTTGGGGAAGGCATAAGGGAAAATTGGTGAAAAAAACTCTGGTGCTGAAGCATTGGCATGTTTAACAATCTGAAGCTTATTTTATAAATGTGCATGAAATATTCAATGTGAATATCTTCATCTCCTTACTCTATCTTGTCAAGATCTTTCTGTACAAACAACCGAAGCAAGGATTTATCTCATGAATAGTAACACAAAGATAACCCCTAAAGATTTAACGTGAGGAAAAGATTGTACATGTTTAACAATTACTTGTCACTCCTTGGAGGATTCCTCGGCAACTGCGTAAATCTGTTCAGTGTTCTCCTTCGCAAAGTGAGGTTGGGCGAGTGCATAAAGAATCACTGCTTCTGACGTGAAAAGCACACATCTGAATGGTGGTGCCACGATGGCGCAGCAGTAGAGTTGCTGCCCTACAGCGCCGGAGATCCTTGTTCGATCCTGACTACGGGTGTTTAACCATATAACCATATAACCATATAACAATTACAGCACGGAAACAGGCCTTCTCGGCCCTTCCAGTCCGTGCCGACCATTTATTTTCCCCTAGTCCCATCTACCTGCACTCAGACCATACCCCTCCATTCCCTTCCCGTCCATATACTTATCCACTTTACTTTTAAATGTTAAAATCGATCCTGCCTCCACCACTTCTGCTGGAAGATCATTCCACACAGCCACCACTCTCTGAGTAAAGAAGTTCCCCCTCATGTTACCCCTAAACTTCTGTCCCTTAATTCTCATGTCATGCCCTCTTGTTTGAATCTTCCCTACCCTCAATGGGAAAAGCTTATCAACGTCAACGCTGTCTATCCCTCTCATCATTTTAAAGACCTCAATCAAGTCCCCCCTTAACCTTCTGCGCTCCAAAGAATAAAGACCTAACTTGTTCAACCTTTCTCTGTAACTTAGTTGCTGGAACCCAGGCAACATTCTAGTAAATCTCCTCTGTACTCTCTCTATTTTGTTGACATCCTTCCTATAATTACGCGACCATAATTGTACACCATACTCCAGAATTGGTCTTACCAATGTCTTGTACAATTTTAACATTACTTCCCTACTCCTATATTCAATGCTATGATTTATTAAGGCCAGCACACCAAAAGCTTTCTTTATCACCCTATCTACATGCGATTCCACCTTCAGGGAACTATGCACAGTTATTCCTAGATCACTCTGTTCCACAGCATTCCTCAATTCCATATTCTAATTGGAATTTGTACGGTCTCCCCGTGACCTGTGAGGGTTTTCTCCGGGCTCGCCGGTTTCCTCCCACACTCCAAAGACATACGGGTTTTATTTGTAGGTTAATTGGCTTGGTATAATTGTAAATAGTCCCAAGTGTGTGTAGGATAGTGTAAGTGGGCATCGCGGACTCGGTGGGCCGAAGGGCTTGTTTATATGCTGTATCTCTAAACTAACCCAAAGCTAATAAGTAAACCCTGGAAATATCAGCTGTCTAAAAGGTGTTGCCAAATGTAGACCCAAAGATGTGTTATTGACAGAAAATGCTTGAAAATTTTCAGGTTAGGCAACATCTGTGGAAAGTGAAACCGAGTTAATAAGTTGGAGAACGTTCATGGAAAGGAGATCAGCTGGGTTGTTCTAAGTTCATAAGCTTATCATTTCAGATGAACAGCTTTCAACCTTCAGACCTTGGACATCATTCGTTCATAGCTGAATTAAGCAGTGTTATATCCTGCCGTTCAATCATGGCTGATCTATCTACTTTAGACTTTAGTGATACAGTGTGGAAAGTGGCCCATCAGCCCACCGAGGCCGTGCCAACCAACTAGTTCTAACCTACACACCAGGGACATTTTTTCAGAGGCCAATTAACCCACAAACCTGCACGTCTTTGGAGTGTGGGAGGAAACCGGAGATCCTGGAGATAAGTCACGCTGGTTGCGGGGAGAACGTACAAACTCCGTACAGACAGCACACGTAGGTCAGGATCGAACCCGGGTTCCTGGCGCTGTGAGGCAGCAACTCTACCGCTGCACCACTGTGCCGCCCTATGATTTAATTTATTTGAACACCCTTAAACCTTAGTTCTGAATCTTTTTTTTGTTGTGTGCGCTTTGTTTACGTTCAAACAGAACAATTTATATGCCTGGTGTTGCTCGTATTATGTGCAATTTGTAATTTGTTCGAAGTGCTACTTCCTAATAGTCAGTGTATCGTAGGTGGCCCTATTGACACCAAATACATCAGTGCAATTAGTGTGATTAGCACAGTGTGTCGGCTGTATTTGATTCTACAAAGCCTGGGATATCTGCTGTTAGCAACCTACCACAAAGAGCGTGACTGTCGTAATAAGGTCTAATTTACCCCCTGAATGGGAGGTGGGGGTGGGTGGAGATTATTAATGGAAACTATTTGCCCGATCGACAAATTTCATATTGAGCTCAACATAAAGTACTAACTAGAGGAACTCAACAGGTCAGGCAGTATCTTTGAGTGAACGAGTTAAAATAAGTGAATGGACAGATGATGTTTCAATAGACAATAGACAATAGGTGCAGGAGTAGGCCATTCGGCCCTTCGAGCCAGCACCGCCATTCAATGTGATCATGGCTGATCATCCCCAATCAGTACCCCGTTCCTGCCTTCTCCCCATATCCCCTGAATCCGCTATTTTTAAGAGCACTATCTAGCTGTTAATAATGTTTTATTATTATTAATGTTTAGTGTTTTCTGAGTCATTCGTAACTGTCACTGTATGTCATGTTGTTACTTGTGGGCGGAGCACCAAGGCAAATTCCTTGTATGTGAACACTTGGCCAATAAACTTACTTACTTACTTAGCTCTCTCTTGAAAGGGTCCAGAGAACCGGCCTCCACCGCCCTCTGAGGCAGAGAATTCCACAGACTCACCACTCTAAAGTGTTTCCTCATCTCCGTTCTAAATGGCTTGCTCCTTATTCTTAAACTGTGGCCCCTGGTTCTGGATACCCCCAACATCGGGAACATGTTCCCTGCCTCTAGCGTGTCCTCTAGCATGTCCAAACCCTTAACAGCCTGTGTCCAAACCCTTAACAACCCGTGTCCAAACCCTTTTCGGTCAGAAACCTTATTTAGTCAGGGATCTGATGCAAGTTATAGAGTCACACCACCCAATTCAGGGACAGTTTCTTCCTAGCTGTTATCAGACATCGGAACCATGTACCACAACCAGAGAGCAGTGCTGACTACTATCTACCTCTTTGATGTCCCTCGGCCTCGGGCTATCCTTGACCGGACTTTGCTGGCTTTACCTTGCACTCAACGTTATTCCCTTATCATGTATCTATCTATACGCTGTAAACAGAATGATTGTAATCGTGTATTGTCTTCCTGCTGACTGGTTGACATGCAACAAAATGCTTTTAATTGTACCTTGGTATGCGTGACAATAAACTAAACTGAACACAGAATCATACAGTGTGGAAACAGGCCCTTCGGCCCAACCAGCCAAAATGCCCCATCTCTACTAGTCCCACCTGCCTGCGTTTGACCTGCGAATGGAACGGTTGGGCTTGTACACTCTGGAGTTTGGACGGATGAGAGGGGATCTTATTAAAACATATAAGATTGTTAAGGGTTTGGACACGCTAGAGGCAGGAAGCATGTTCCCGATGTTGGGGGAGTCCAGAACCAGGGGCCACACAGTTTAAGAATAAGGGGCAAGCCATTTAGAACGGAGACGAGGAAACACTTTTTCTCACAGAGAGTTGTGAGTCTGTGGAATTCTCTGCCTCGTTGGAGGCTGGTTCTTCGGTAACTTTCAAGATAGAGGTAGATAGGGCTCTTAAAGATAGCGGAGTCAGGGGATATGGGGAGAAGGCAGGAACGGGGTACTGATTGAAGATGATCAGCCATGATCACATTGAATGGCGGTGCTGGCTCGAAGGACCAAATGGCCTACTCCTGCACCTATTGTCTATTGTCTATTGACCCATATTAGTGTTCCTGCCTAAATGTTTCGGAAACGTCGCAATAGTGTCTTCAATACAGTGGCTGACCCCAGTTGTCAACTGCGGATTACTTATGCCCCTGTCCCACTTAGGAAACCTGAACGGGTGAAGGTTTCCGTGCGGTTCCCGGAGGTTTTTATCCTCCGGAAACCACCTTCAACTAGCATCGCAACCGGCTTCGCCTAAAAAATTACCGATTTTTAAAGCGGAAACCACTTTCGAACATTAGGGAGACTGACAAAAACCTCCGGGAACCGCACGGAAACCTTGGGTGTGGCGCAAAGTCTCCAGAGGTTTCCGTTCAGGTTTCCTAAGTGGGACAGGGGCATAACACATCCTCTCCTCTTCCAGGAGCCCGTGATCTTGACACACAACCGGTTGGTGACTCTTTCGTCTCTTCGGCAGCAACAACCCCCTCCCCCCCGCTACCCCCATCCCTCATCCCCTGCTGAGGTCTTCACATGTCTTCAGCTGTTTGTCCATGGGGGGGGATGCGAGATTAACATCGCTCACCTTCCCTGCCAGGTGATGGTGTTAGAGTCTGCCGTCATCTGTTGCTTGGTTTGGCGCCCGGTCTTACTGCGATTCGTTCCGACGCTTGAGATCGCAGGAAACCTTTCCCAGGAAAGCGAGCCAACAGCTCGTACTCCGCTTCCAGAGAACAGAAGGGCGATGTGACGTTCGCGTGAAACGCTGATTAGATCGCACAGGTACCAGCAATGATTCTGGCCTCCACATTGCAAACTGGGAGGAGACAAATTCAAGAACTTGACCCACAGAATGGACACTCAGTATTAGCGGCAATTCTAGCATTTCTTGTCTAATTTAGTGTAGTTTAGAGATACAGCACCAGAAACAGGCCCTTCGACCCATTGTGTAGATGCTGACCAACGTTCCCCACATATTAGTTATCCTACCAGGGACAATTTATACATTTGCCAATTTACCTACATACCTGTACAGTGGACCAAAGGGCAAGTTTCCGTGCTGTAACTTTAAACTAAAGAAGTAGGGATTTACAATCCGCTCACTGCGATGAACTAAAACAGGAGAGAATGCTTGAATGGGGTGATGTTGAGGACTGGCATTGAATGCATTGGCTTACTGCGTATCAATCAAATCATTAGCATTCCACGTTGGAATTTGCACCCTTCCTTCTGCACTCACTTACAAAAGATAACAGGAATGATGTGTTAATTTGAACAGGTCTCAAGTGTTGCATAGCGTAATTGGCTTGGATTCACGCTGTCTTGGCAGAGGGAGATGGCAAGGCAACATTCGACGTGTGACTGAAGAAGGTTAAACTGATTGGGATGAATGTTGATGGCCTATGAAGCCAAACTCTGTTGTGATGATGTATGAGCATCCTGTTTCCATTCTTTATCAGGCTGTTCAAAAGTCAAAGTCAAAAGAGTTTATTGTCATGTGTCCCTGACAGGACAATGAAAACCTTTCTTTGCATAGCACAACAGAACATAGAAGGCATTGACTACAATTATATACGTAAATACACACATGAATTAATAAATTAATAAAGTGCAAATAACAGATGGAGGGATATTAATGTTCAGAGTTCCGAGCCAAGTTTAATAGCCTGATGGCTGTGGGGAAGTAGCTATTCCTAAACTGGGTTGTTGCAGTCTTCAGGCTCCTGTACCTTCCACCCGAAGGTAGCAGGGAGATGAGTGTGTGGCCAGGGTGGTGTGGGTCCTTGATGATGCTGCCAGCCTTTTTGAGGCAGCGACTGCGATAAATCCCCTCGCTGTTCATTCCTATCCGAAGATTGGAGTACTGATTTCAATATAATTCAGTAACTCAGCGGGACAGGACAGGCAGCATCTCTGGAGAGAAGGAATGGGTGATGTTTTGGGTCGAGACCCTTCTTCAGTAGAACGGGGGTGGGGTTAAGAGGGAGAGATAGATGAGCCGTTATTGAATGGGGGAGTAGACTTAATGGGCCAAATGGCCGAATTCTGCTCCTATCACATTATTTTATGAGCCCTTCACTGAAGCATGCTAGAATTCCCCTTGCAATTCAGATACAGGCTTCACACATGGCGTCTGACCAAACGTAAGTAATGCATCATCCTCGCTGGGAACGTATGTTTGCACTGCCCTGGAAAGGTTAATCCCTTCTATCTTGAATGCTCAGTCAGCCGTATTTTTTATTAGCAAGACATGTTATGATATGATAAATTATTCTGAAGGGATCTCGCTCCATTAATGGATGGAAAATTACCCAGACAGGGGTGGCAGATCAAGCCATGACATTGCGATTATCTTTTCTGTGCAAAAGAAACCCCTCTGTAATTGAGAATTTTAATAATTAACTTGATGCCATAGTCTTGGTTTGGATGGAATTACGGGATAACATTTAATTATCTAGCTTAGGGGGTACACAAAAGGCTGGAGAAACTCAGCGGGTGTAGCAGCATCTAAGGAGCGAAGGAGATAGGCGACGTTTCGGGTCGAGACTCAATTATCTAGCTTAGTTTGGAGATAGAATGCGGAAACAGGCCCTTCGGCCCACTGAGTCTGTGCCGACCAGTGATCCCCGCACACTAACACTAACCTATGCACGAGGGCCAATTGACTACTTTACCGAAGCCAATTAACCCGCAAACCCGCACGCCTTTCGAGCGTGGGAGGAAACCGGAGCACCCGGTGAAAACCCACGCAGTTCACGGGGAGAGTGTACAAAATCGGTACAGACAGCTCCCGTGGTCGGGATCGAACCCGTGTCCCGGGAGCTGTGAGGCAGCAACTCTACCGCTGCGCCACCGTGCCGCACTTATTTAGCAGGAAATGTTCTATGCGTGAATTGTTGTTTTCTCTCGATAACTGAACCTTCTGACCAGCTCAAAAGACTAAATGAGTTATATCATTAATTCTATTCTAACAATCTAGGGATTAATTTGCTACATGCTCGAGAAGAAAGGAGGAATTACCGAGGTGCAAATCTGATTTTTAAAAAAGATGTATGTCCTCTCTGTGGCTATACATCAAATTACACAGAATTTAAGACTATTACAAATAGGTGCAGGAATAAGCCATTTAGCACCTTCTGCTTACTCTGCCATTCAATAAAATCTTTTAGCCAGAGCCACTTTCCTGCACAAATCTCACATCCCTTGATTCCATTGCTGTTTAAAAATCAATTCATTTGTCCTCAATATGTAGGGCAGAAGCTGATGTGATTAATTTGTGTTGATTTTCATTTCTATCCTCTTCTATCCCCCCCCCCACCCCTCCCCCCCCACCCCTCCCCCCCCACCCCTCCCGCCTCCCCTCCCCCCCCCCCTCCCCTCCCCTCGCCCTCAACTGTAATCGAGTAATGGAGTCACACAGGGCGGGAACCTTAGGCCCATCTCATAGAAACATAGAAAATAGATGCGGGACTAGGCCATTCGGCCCTTCGAACCAGCTGACCGGTTGCGCCGTGGCTTGGGTCGGCAACTTGAGCGCCCAGGAGCGGAAAAGACTGCAAAAAGTTGTGAATACTTCCCAGTCCATCATCGGCTCTGACCTCTCTACCATCGAGGGGATCTACCTCAAAGAGGATCTACCTCATCAAGGACCCACACCATCCTGGCCACACACTCATCTCTCCGCTGCCTTCAGGTAGAAGGTTCAGGAGCCTGAAGACTGCAACGTCCAGGTTCAGGAATAGCTGCTTCCGCACAGCCATCAGATTATTAAACTCAACTCAAGAAAAATCTGAACTTTAATAGCCTATTGCACTTTATATCTTATTTATGTGTGTATATATATATTCAATGGTATATGGACACACTGATCTGTTCCGTATTTATTTCTGCCGACAATATTCTGTTGTGCTGAAGCAAAGAAAGAATTTCATTGTCCTATCTGGGACACATGACAATAAACTCTCTTGAATCTTGAAACATAGAAACATAGACATAGAAACATAGAAATTAGGTGCAGGAGTAGGCCATTCGGCCCTTCGAGCCTGCACCGCCATTCAATGTGATCATCCAACTCAGTATCCCGTACCTGCCTTCTCTCCATACCCTCTGATCCCCTTAGCCACAAGGGGCACATCTAACTCCCTCTTAAATATAGCCAATGAACTGGCCTCAACTACCCTCTGTGGCAGAGAGTTCCAGAGACCCACCACTCTCTGTGTGAAAAAAAGTCCTTCTCATCTCGGTCCTAAAGGATTTCCCCCTTTTCCTTAATCTGTGACCCCTTGTCCTAGACTTCCCCAACATCGGGAACAATCTTCCTGCATCTAGCCTGTCCAACCCCTTAAGAATTGTGTAAGTTTCTATAAGATCCCCTCTCAATCTCTAATTCTAAATTCTAGAGAGTATAAACCGAGTCTATCCAGTCTTTCTTCATAAGACAGTCCTGACATCCCAGGAATCAGTCTGGTGAACCTTCTCTGCACTCCCTCTATGGCAATAATGGCCTTCCTCAGATTTGGAGGCTAGAACTGTACGCAATACTCCAGGTGTGGTCTCTCCAAGACCCTATACAACTGAAGTAGAACCTCCCTGCTCCTATACATGATACATTGAACATTAGTGCTCAGCTCAGCTTGCTGCTGCGGGGATTGGAGCTGCCACCTGCAGATTTGGAGACAGAAACTCTACTCTCTGAGCCGCAGGACCGGTGAGACCAAAAGCAGAAGACTTGAAGGAAGACTACACGCTGTACCATTCACTGGGGCAGGCTCTGTGTGTGTGTGGTTGATAAGTGCGGTGACAGAAGTAGTGACTGCAACACCCTTGGTACCCTTGAACGGAATGAATAAAAGAGGTGAAATCTGCCGCTGAAAACTGTTTCTCCCGACTTGCATGAATCTCCGGTGACATTTCGAAAACCCTGCTAAACATGAGATACGGGACGTAAAGGTTATGTATGATCTGCAACTAAAGTTTTGCATAATAGCTGTCTGGCAAGTTGTAACTCCACTATGATATTCCTTTCAAAGATTAGTCGGCAGGTCCCGTCTCCATCAGTAACCTCGACTGCTGGAGGTCAAGATGTAACCCGGTGGTAACATTATTGATGAATTCTCCTCGTATGTTGGAAAACTGAATTGCATCCAATTCATTGAAATGAGGCTATTTGCAATATTTCTCTCCAAATATAAAGTGTCCGATGTATTTCTTTTTCCCCAATTTTGATGTCACGTCAGATTTATTGGTAGCTTTGTGTCAGAGGTTTTGATTTCAGAAAGCAGGGGAATAAATTTGAGAGCGGCACAGTGGCACAGCGGTAAAGTTGCTGCCTTACAGCGCCTGGTTCGATCCCGACTACGCTTGTCTGTATGGAGTTTGTACGTTCTACCTGTGACTGCATGATTTTTTTTCCCGGATGCTCCAGTTTCCTCCCACACTCCAAAGACGTGCAGGTATGCAGGTTAATTGGCTTTGGTAAACATTGTAAATTGTCCCTAGTGTGTAGGATAGTGCTAGCATATGGGGTGATTTGCAGGTCGGCACGGACTCGGTGGGCCGAAGGGCCTGTATCCATGTTGTATCACTGAAGTCCAAAGAAAAAATCCATGTCAACACTCCAGAATAATTCCAAGGATTTCTGAAGAATTCACCTCATTCACCCTCAGAGGGACAGGGTGGACGGGAGAGGAACGCAGATTACAACTACCATAAAGTAGAGTTGCTGCCTCACAGCGCCAGAGGCCAGGTTCAATCCTGACCACTGTCAGAACTGAACAAGGAGGAGGACACAAATGCAGGCTCAGACACAGGGCAGATCCGTATTCAGAGTTTAATCGGTCCAAGTCGGTACACAGGTAAGCAATCAACAGTATAATCTAGGAGCAGGCAAAAACAGTGGTGGTTGAGTTCACAAAGTCACAATATTACTAGAGCTGGAACAAGGTGATACCAAGTAGCATGGCAATGAACTGGCAATGAGAACTGAAACACAAAGGGCTTAAATACCGACTTAACAGGGGATTACGAGACACAGGTGAAACACATCAGGGTGGGGCCAACAATCACATGAGGGTAAATGACTTGACAGGGAATGGGACCTGAAACAAGAGGAGATGTGAGACACCAAAATAAAACAAGAATGCAAACTCAAATACTAAAAAGCAAAGAAACAGAATCTAGATCACACGAGAGACCTGATAACCATGGGTGCTGTCTGTGTGGAGTTTGCAAGTTCTCCCTGCGACCGTGTGGGTTTCCTCCGGGTGCTCCAGTTTCCTCCCACATCCCAAAGACGTGAGGGTTTGTAGGTTAATTGGCCTTGGTAAATCGCCCCTAGTGTGTGGGGAGTGGATGAGGGAGAGGAATGCAGCGAAGGTGAGAGGTGGGAACGTTCAATGGAGAAGTGCGGGTTAGGGGGAATGCATTGCTAGGGTTGGGGGTGGAGGCAGATACGATCGTTGCGTTCAAGAGGCTTTTAGATAGGCACATTATGTACTGTTTTGGTCTCCTAATCTGTGGAAATACATTCTTGCCATAGGGGGAGTACAGAGAAGGCTCACCAGACTGATTCCTGGGATGGTAGGACTTCCATATGAAGAAAGACTGGATAGACTCAGCTTGTACTCACTGGAATTTAGAAGATTGAGGGGTGATCTTATAGAGACTTACAAAATTCTTAAGGGGTTGGACAGGCTAGATGCAGGAAGATTATTCCCGATGTTGGGGAAGTCCAGAACAAGGGGTCACAGTTTAAGGATGAGAGGGAAGTCTTTTATGACCAAGATGAGAAAAACATTTTTCACACAGAGAGTGGTGAATCTGTGGAATTCTCTGCCACAGAAGGTAGTTGAGGCCAGTTCATTGGCTATATTTAAGAGGGAGTTAGGTGTGGCCCTTGTGGGTAAAGGGATCAGGGGGTATGGAGAGAAGGCAGGTACAGGATACTGAGTTGGATGATCAGCCATGATCATATTGAATGGCGGTGCAGGCTCGAAGGGCCGAATGGCCTACTCCTGCACCTATTTTCTATGTTTCTATGGAAGTGCAGGGAATAGAGGGATATGGATATTGTCCAGGCAGATTAGATCAGTTTAAAAGGGACTGCAGATGCTGGAGAATCGAGGGTTACACAAAAAGCTGGAGAAAAGAAGGGTTTCGACCCGAAACGTCGCCTATCTCCTTCGCTCCTTAGATGCTGCTGCACCCGCTGAGTTTCTCCAGCTTTTTGTGTAACCCTGAGATCAGTTTAACTTAGCACCATGTTCGGCACAAACATTGTGGACCAAAGGGCCTGCTCCTGCGCTGTATCTATGTTCTAAGAGATGTACCTGGAAATGTCTTCACCCAGAAAGTAACGTGCTGCCAGGGATAGTGGTGGTGGCAGATACAACAGTGGCATTTAAGAGGCTTTTGTATAGGCACATGGACATGCTGGGAATGGAGGGATATGGTTCACATGCAGGCAGAAGCAATTAGTTTATCTGTGCGATCTCAAGTCAAGTCAAGTTTTATTTGTCACATACACATACAAGATGTGCAGTGAAATGAAAGTGGCAATGCCTGCGGATTGTGCAAAAAAACTACAGAACAGAATAGACCAGAACCAGTATTTACATAATAGAGAAAAAACAGCAATTTCAAACAGACCCAACACAACAGTAAATTAGTCCCTGGTGAGATAAGTGTTTACAGTCCTGACAGCCTGTGGGAGGAAACTCCGTCTCATCCTCTCTGTTTTCACAGCGTGACAGCGGAGGCGTTTGTCTGACCGTAGCAGCAGGAACTGTTCATTGCTGGGGTGGTAGGGGCCCCCCATAATGTTGCTGGCTCTGGATCTGCACCTCCTGGTGTATAGTTCCTGCAGGGGGGCGAGTGTAGTTCCCATTGTGCGTTCGGCCGAACGCACCACTCTCCACAGAGCCTTCTTGTCCTGGGCAGAGCAGTTCCCAAACCAGATTGTGATGTTGCCGGACAAGATGCTTTCTACAGCCCCTGAGTAGAAGCACTCAAGGATCCTCAGAGAGACTCTGAATTTCCTCAGCTGCCTGAGGTGGTAAAGGCGCTGCCTTGCCTAATGCCCCTGTCCCATTTAGGAAACCTCTGGAGACTTTGCGCCCCACCCAAGGTTTCCGTGCGGTTCTCGGAGGTTTTTGTCCTCCGGCAACCACCTTCAACAAGCATCGCAACCGGCTTTGACTAAAAAAATTACCGATTTTTTAAAACGGAAACCACTTTGGACCATTAGGGAGACTGACAAAAACCTCCGGGAACTGCACGGAAACCTTGGGTGGGGCGCAAAGTCTCCAGAAGTTTCCCTTCAGGTTTCCTAAGTGGGACATGGGGCATTACTCACCAGTGCGGCAGCGTGTGTTGTCCATGTCAGATCCACTGTGATGTGGACTCCCAGGTATTTAAAGCAGCCTCTCCACAGTAGTCCCATTTATCGGAATGGCCTGTTCCTGTACTCTACTGTTCTATGCTCCATGCCCCATGAACGTATGAATCCATCGCTGCAGCAGTCAATCCTGCCCGACTATTTTGGAAAATATTTCCATCGATCATTCCCGAAATGGGGGAATGGGGGGATCACACAAATATTTGAATTTTCCTGCCCAGTAGCCAATCTGCTCTAACCTTTGAGATTTCTATAAAAACTGTATTCATTACTTGCCTTCATATCCTGCCTGCAGCTATACCGTGATACATTTGTCGCAGCAGAGTGAGCGGCTTTTAGTGCCATGCAATCCGTTGCCTTCATTAGAAGTCGACTCCTAGTAATCAGGCATTGGCCCCTCTGTTTTATTGCAGGCAACGTTCTCGAGGGCCAGTGCTTCCTGCGTGCCATGGCTTTCTGGAGTAAACCAAATCTTCATTCTGAGCACAGCGGGCGAGGTCTTGCAGGAGTTGAGCAGAGATCACCAGTAATCTGAACTCGGAGTCGATGTTGGACCCGCGTTAAGCTTTGCAAGGCGGTGGTGCGGATAAGAATGATTACAACGTGAGGCAGTGCGAATGCTCTCTCATGACTCGCACAGCTTTCTTTTCATTGAAAAGGCAAGTTCGGGGATTGGGGAATTATGCTTCAGTCACGGAAGGTCAGTCAGGAATTCGAACAACCCTGACAACTGATTCATCATGCTTACACGAGAGAATTACATGGATTTTGAATTCGTAATATTGCCTGGACCAGATGTATGCTGACCAGATGGATTTCAGATGCAGTTCAGGAAACCCATTCTTCTAAAACAAATGCTTGTTCCTTGACAGTTCCATTGTGGCATTATATCCCGAATAACAGCAATCCATATCTTAATTTCCACATTGGTGCTGGAAGCGTTGATGTGTGGTTGTCGGGCCATGCACGTGCTCTGAGTAATTCTGACCTCAGAAGGAGACAATTGGTCAAGATTCCTGATCTTGGTTGCACTTTGGTAACAATTGATCTAAGAATTTGTCTATCTCTGCCTTAAAAATATCTACTTGCTTGGCCTCCACAGCCCTCTGTGGCAATGAGTTCCACAGATTAACTACCCTCTGACTAAAGAAGTTCCTCCTCACCTCCTTTCTCAAAGAGCCCCCTTTAATTCTGAAGCTGTGACCTCTGGTCCTGGACTCTCCCACCAGTGGAAACATCCTTTCCACATCCACTCGATCTGTGCCTTTCACTATTCTGTTGTGCCCCTGTCCCACTTAGGAAACCTGAACAGAAACCTCTGGAGAATTTGCGCCCCACCCAAGGTTTCCGTGCGGTTGCCGGAGGTTTTTGTCCTCCGGCAACCACCTTCAACTAGCATCGCAACCGGCTTCGACTAAAAAATTACCGATTTTTAAAACAGAAATCACTTTCGACCATTAGGGAGACTGACAAAAACCTCTGGGAACCGCACGGAAACCTTGGGTGGGGCGCAAAGTCTCCAGAGGTTTGCGTTCAGGTTTCCTAAGTGCGACAGGGGCACAACAGAATAGTGAAAGGTCCCCCCTCAACCTTCAAAACTCCAGCGAGGAGAGGCCCAGTGCTGTTAAACGCTCATGATATGCTGGTTTATGAAAGGAGGCAGAGTGAAACAGGGGACTAACCACCTTTTTAACCAAAAGGTTAATTTGCAGGTGGAATCGGTGGAAAGGAAGGCCAATGCAATGTTGGCATTCATTTCGAGGAGTAGAGAAATGCTGATGGTTTACAAGGCACTGTTTCAGACCGCATTTTGAGTACCGTGAGCAGTTTTGCGCCCCATATCCGAAAGAGAGAATTGCTGGCTGCTCCCAGTTTGGGCTCGTGCCACTTGTGTGCGGACCTTCTTAAAACCCGAGATGCACAAACGCACAGAAACTGCTCCAGCACAATCTGAAGTGACGCCAAGAGAGCGCTCCCTCTTTTGCACTCCAGGCTGGATAACAATTGCTAAGAAAAAAAAAAACCCCGTATCAATTGATGAAACCTACTGTTTTGGAAAGCGTTCAAAATGGATATGGAACCTGAACATTCAATAGACACTACGTTTCTTGTGTAGGAGAAAATTGCCTTATATCATTAATAAGAAAAAATATTGAAAAGAATCAGCTGCCAGTTGTACTGGTCTCCTGTAGAGATAGTTCCAGTGCCAACACTGATGCATAGCTCTAGCATTCACTAATACATTTGAGTAGCACGATGGCATAGTTGCTGCCTTATGCCCCTGTCCCACTTAGGAAACCTGAACGGAAACCTCTGGAGACTTTGCGCCCCACCCAAGGTTTCCGTGCGGTTCCCCGAGGTTCCTGGAGGTTTTTGTCAGTCTCCGCTTCCTCTAAGTTCTATCGAAGAAGCGGAAACCACTTTCGACCATTAGGGAGACTGACAAAAACCTTCGGGAACCGCACGGAAATGCTTGGGTGGGGTGCAAAGCCTCCAGAGGTTTCCATTCTGGTTTCCTAAGTGGGACAGGGGCATAACTGTACCAGAGACTGTGGTTCGATCCTGACTAAGGGTGTTGTTTGTACGGAGTTTGTTTGTCCTCCCCGTGTCCTGCGTGGGTCCAGTGCGCGGCTCTGAAGGCACCTTGTGCCGTTGGTGGAGTTGCTTTTCAGGACAAGACTCCATCAAGAGTTTGCTGTAAAGCAGCAGCAAGCAGGAATTTCATTCCTCTGCTTCACGTCCAGTACATATTGACAAACAAACACTTCTGAAATCTCTTTAAATCTCATCTGCACTCCCCTGCACTCCCCAGGATCCATAAAAACACTGACACCATTTTGAACAGAAGACCTTTGTAAAGGTCTACTCCTCAAATTAATTCCCTGCTCACGACCACAACACTCATTGTGTGCGAAAATTAACAATGTACATTGCAACATTTCCAAAATACACCATGTGAAGCATTTCTGAACAACGAGAAAGAGGTTGCTTAAACTTGTTTTTCTAATAAATGATAGAAAATATCAATAAGTAATTCAACTGCTTCGTCATCCAGAAAAACCTTGAATAAATCCAACATGTAGAACATTCCTTGTTTCCTGCGGGTGCCACAGTGGCACAGCTGGTAGAGCTGCTGCCTCACAGCGCCAGAGACCTGAGTTCAATCCTGATCCCCGCTGCTTTCTGTGTGGAGTTCATATGTTCTACCTGTGACTAAGTGGAAACCAACCTTTATTGTTGAGAAACAAAGCATTTCACTGTAGGGGGCGCTGTGGTGGACTTGTTCTGGAGACCCGGGTTCGATCCTGACTACGGGTGCTGTCTGTACGTTCTCCCTTTGACCTGTGTGGGTTTACTCCGAGATCTTCGGTTTCCTCCCACACTCTAAAGATGTACAGGTTTGTAGGTTACAGGTGTGTAGGTAGAATCGATGGTTAGTATGGACCTGGCGGGCCGAAGGGCCTGTTTCCGCGCTGTATCTCCAAACTAAACTGAACTGAACTGAACTAAACACTATAGGTACAAGTGAAAATAAAATATTGAATCATTGAATTGAATTGAATCACTGTGTTTCCCCCAATATCCCAATTATCTGCGGGTTGGTAGGATAATTGGCCATTGTAAAATTGCCCCTTGTGTGTAGGGAGTGGATGAGAAAGTGGGATAGCATAGAACATGTGCGAATGGGTGATCAATGGTCGGTGTGTAGTCGATGGGCCGAAGGGACTGTTTACGTGCTGTAGCTATAAACTAGAACTGAACAATGGATCCACTGTATGGATCCACTCGGCACATCACTTCATTCTAGACAAAGTGTGGTTGTTTCACACAGAGGGTGGTGGGTGTATGGAACCAGCTGCTAGAGGAGGTAGTTGAGGTAGGTACAGTACTATCGCAATAGTTAAGAAACATTGAGACAGGTACATGGATAGGACAGGTTGAGAAGGGATATGGACCAAACGCAGGCAGGTGGGATGAGGAAGGAGGCATGTTGGCCTGTGTGGGCAAGTTGGGCCAAAGGGCTTGTTTCCACGCTGTGTGGCTCTATGATTCTATGGCTCAAAACCGACAGAGGTATTACATGTTCAAGAAGGAACTGCAGATGCTGGAAAATCGAAGGTAGACAAAAATGCTGGAGAAACTCAGCGGGTGCGGCAGCGTCTATGGAGCGAAGGAAATAGGCAACGTTTCGGGCCGAAACCCTTCTTCAGACTTCAGTATTACATGGTATAAGATATATGCAAGTACAATGTTTCACCTATAGATTACATGCATGTTCTGGGCCTGAACAACTGTATCCAGCTGTTCAGGCAGCACGGTGGCGCAGAGGTAGAGTTGCTACCTCACAGCGCAGAGACCCAAATGCCATCCTGACCACGGGTGCTGTCTGTGCAGAGTTTGCACGTTCTCCCCATGTGTTTTCTCCGAGAACTTCGGTTTCCTCCCATTCCCCAGGTTTGCAGGTTAATTGGCTTGGTATAATAGTAAAGTGTCCCTAGTGTGTGGAATAATGTTAGCGTGCAGGGATCGTTGGTCGGTGCGGACTCCATGGACAGAAGGGCCTGTTTCTGCGCTGTATCTGTAAATTAAACTAAACCTCAGCCCACTGACTCTACCTCTTCCTTTCTTCCCCCCTCCCCCCCCCCCCCCCCACCGCCTCAAATCAGTCTGAAGAAGGATCTCGACCCGAAACGTCGCCTATTTCCTTCGCTCCATAGATGCCGCCTCACCCGCTGAGTTTCTCCAGCATGTTTGTCTACCCTAATAAACCTCTACTGTTGCCTTGACGAACATCCGTCTGTCAACTGTCTCCTCGCACCAGCAACTCAATCAGAAACAGCTAAAACGGACTCAGTGTCAGAACTGACCTTTCAAACTCTTCGGAGAGAACAAGGGGCCCCGGTTTCAAAATCTTAGTCCAGATGATTATATATTTTTTGCAAATGCAAATCACTGTTCTTCACACACGATTCAAATGCCTACGTGTGGAGCTGAAATGCAAATATAAAAATCCTTCGCTTTGACACTCTCCGCACTTTATTACAGAGAAGAGGTCCAGAACAGAGACAAAAACTGTTTACTTTCCACTGATTGAGTAACTTCACCACCTCGGTTGTTTTCCGTTGCAGGGGAATGTAATACAGATGCGGAAACTCTTTATTTGATCATCTCAGTGAATTTGTTTTCCTATTTCCAGGTTGTATTGGATTGATGAACGTGTGGGCGATTTATCCCGACAACGGGAGTTTGTGTTGCTTTGCACGATGGAGTGGCTCTTGCAGGCTGTATGAATTTCAAGTGCTGGATTGACGCTCAGTTGCGTGGGTGGTAAACAGCCCCAGCTCATTTCACATAAAGTAGGCTTTGCAGGGTCAACAGCCCAGGCGAATGCGAGCACAGTGCAAAAGGTTTCACAGCGTTCTGCCACATACAACTTTTTTAATTTTTAATTGCCATGAGCATTAGCATATTGCGAGATGGAACAGGATTTGGAAAACAACAGGGAGCTGTAGTGTGCATGTCAGTGCCTGGGTCAAATGTTCACTGGTTTTCGGTGCAGATTTAGGCCATTCGGCCCATCCCGTTTTCCACCCAGAGAGTTGTGAATCTGCGGAATTCACTGCCACAGAAAGTAGTGGAGGCCAATTCACTGGATGTTTTCAAGAGAGAGTTAGATATAGCTCTTAGGGCTAATGGAATCAAGGGATATAGGGAACAAGCAGGAACGGGGTACTGATTTTGGATGATCAGCCATGATCATATTGAAAGGTGGTGTTGGCTTAAAGGGCCGAATGGCTACTCCTGCACCTATTTTCTATGTTTCTATGTTTCAAAGTCATGGCTGATCTATCTCTCCCTCTCAACCCCTGCCTTCTCCTGCCTTCTCCCCATAACCCCTGACACATTTACTAATCAAGTATATGTCAATCTGCACCTTACAAATACCCATTGACTTGGCCTCCATATCCATCTGTGGCAATGAATTCCACAGATTCACCACCCTCTGACTAAAGACATTCCACCTCATCTCCTTTCTATAGGTGGGTCCTTTTATCCTGAGCCCATGGCCTCTGGTCCCAGACTCTCCCACTAGTGCAAATATCCTCTCCACATCCAGTCTATCCAGTCCTTTCACTATTCGGAACTAGGTCCCCCTCATCTTGCGAATACAAGCCCAGTGCCATCAAACGCTCACTGTAGGTTAACCCACTCATTCCTGGGATCATTCACATGGCAATGCACCTGGCCCCTTGTAATATCCTTGCACTCAGTTTGGAGTCTAATGGTAGATGCAGATACAAGGAACTGCAGGTGCTGGTTTACACATAAGGTTTAGGTTTAGATAGGTTTTGAGGGATATGGACCAAATGCAGGCAGGTGAGACTAGTGTTGGTGGGACATGTTGGACCGAAGAATCTGAAGGAAAGACATTCTTGCCATAGAGGGGGTACAGAGAAGATTCACCAGACTGATTCCTGGGATGTCAGGACTTTCATATGAGGAAAGACTGGATAGACTCGGCTTGTACTCGCTGGAATTTAGAAGATTGAGGGGGGATCTTATAGAAACTTACAAAATTCTTAAGGGGTTGGACAAGCTAGATGCTGGAAGATTGTTCCCGATGTTGGGGGAGTCCAGAACAAGGGGTCACAGTCTAAGGATAAGGGGGAATTCCTTTAGGACCGAGATGAGGAAAACATTCTTTACACAGAGAGTGGTGGGTCTCTGGAATTCTCTGCCACAGAAGGTAGTTGAGGCCAGTTCATTGGCTATATTTAAGAGGGCATTAGATGTGGCACTTGTGGCTAAAGGGATCAGGGGGTATGGAGAGAAGGCAGGTACGGGATACTGAGTTGGATGATCAGCCATGAACACATTGAATGGCGGTGCAGGCTCGAAGGGCCGAATGGCCTACTCCTGCACCTATTTTTCTATGTTTCTATGTTTCTATGTTTCTATGTTTGCACACTGATGACTCTATGACCCAATGGCACAACGTGCTGGAATAAGACAATGGGTCTTTGTGTCCTTTTATACTTTGTGTCTTTTTGTGTATTAACCAGCATCTGTAAGTTCTTGTTTCTACATTGAAACCAGAGCACCCAGTAGAAACTCACAATGTCATAGGGAGAATGTCCAAACTCCGCCCAAACCGCAGGATCGAACCCAGGTCCCTAAAGCTCCATGGCGGCGCTAGCTGTTACACCGTTACAGCTGTTGCAGGAAGGAAGTGCAGATCCTGGTTTAAACCGAAGATAGACACAAAAAGGGTGATGTTTCGGGTCGAGACCCTTCTTGTCACTCATTCCTTGTCTCCCGAGATGCTGCCTGCCCCGCTGAGTCACACCAGCGTTGTCTGTCTATCTTCAGTGTGTCTAACGCCAGTACGTTGGCCTGCTTTAGACTTAGTTAACATTAATCAAAAGACTGAAGGTTCAACATGAAACATGCACTTCAAATAAAACTTTGTAACTTGACTCTCGAGACATTCAATATTCAGCGCATAAATATTCATTCCAGTTACTAATGTCTTAAGCGTGCGTGATACATGGCATGTGAATCATCAGAGAATGCTCAAACCCAGTATGTTCTTTGAGGAAAACCTCAGAAGAATTTCAATTTACGACAGAAATGCCTGGCATCCTGGAATGCAAAGGAGGATTGGCCACGTACCAAGCCTGAGCCACCATTTGATAAGATCAAATATAAACATTGCCATCGATCCTACTTTCCTGCCGCGTTCCACCCTCTACCATCCTTATCCGAAACATATCGATTGCCTGGCCATCCACAGTTATAGCCTCCTCTCCATGCCAACGGACTGATCCGTGGCCCTCAGGTTATGACTCTTTTTTTTCGTTGGAATTCTGTGGAATTCTCTGCCACTGAAGGCGGTGGAGGCCAAATCACAGGAGTGTGTTGCATATGGCTCTCAGGGCTAACAGAATCAAGGGATATGGACACAAAGCAGGAATGGCAAACTGATTTTGGTTGATCAGCCATGATCGTATTGAATGCGGTGCTGGCTCGAAGGGCCGAATGGCCAACCTCTGCATCTATTCTCTATGTTTCTATGTTTTTCAAGACTTTCCAATGAGGGGAGGACTTTCTCAATATCTACCCTGCAAAACCCTTTGATAATTCTTATGGGTGACACGGTGGCGCAGCGGTAGAGTTGCTGATTTACAGCGCCAGAGACCCGGGTTCGATCCCGACTACGGGCGCTGTCTGTTGTACTTTCTCCCCGTGACCGCAGGAGTCTACACCGGGTGCTCCGGTTTCCTCCCACACTCCAAAGACGTACAGGTTTGTACGATAATTGTCTTGGCATAATTGTAAATTGTCCCTAGTGTGTGTAGGATAGTGTTAATGTGCGGGGATCGCTGGTCGGCGCGGACTCGGTGGGCCAAAGGGCCTGTTTCCATGCTGTATCTCTAAACTAATCTAATTAATCTGAAGGGTCTTTATCCCAGGGCTTGGTCAACATTTCCCCCTGAGATATTATCACTAAAACAAGCAAGCTGGGCACACATCTTGTAGTGTGTTTGATATTGATTGCTACTTTAAGAGTGAGACCTTTGTCAGTAGATGGTTGCAGAATAAGTCTGAAGATATTGGAACCGTCTGAACAGGCCCATCAGTCCACCGAGTCCGCGTTAACCAGCACATTAACACTACCCTACACACATTAGGGACAATTTAAACATACACTAAGCCAATTAACCCACATATCTGCACGTCTTTGGAGTGTGGGAGGAAACCGAAGTCCAGAACTGGGGGGTCACACAGTTTAGGAATAAGGAGTAAGCCATTTAGAACGGAGACGAGGAAACACTTTTTCTCACAGAGAGTTATGTTTCTGTGGAATTCTCTGCCTCAAAGGGCGGTGGGGGCAGGTTCTCTGGATGCTTTCAAGAGAAAGCTAGATGGGGCTCTTAAAAATAGCGGAGTCAGGGGATATGGGGAGAAGGCAGGAACGGGGTACTGTTTGGGTATGATCAGCCGTGATCACATTGAATGGCGGTGCTGGCTCGAAGGGCCAAATGGCCTACTCCTGCACCTATTGTCTATTGTCTATTGACAGCACCTGTAGTCAGGATCAAACCCGGGTCTCCGGCGCTGGAAGGCAGCAACTCTACCGCTGCGCCTCGTGCCAGCATTACATGCAATATGAAAATTTCGCAATTTGATGTTTAATTGCGTGTGTGCCAATGAATATGCATTGAACCATTGAAGAAAGGAGGCACTATCTACAAAATGGCTGTTCAAGTGGTCAACATGACAATAGCTCGTTCCATTCTAGCGTCAAACTTTCCAGCCACACATTGAATGTGATATAATGGTACCTTCTATGAGAAATTGGTACGCTTTCATTGATTTTTATATTGACATTGTAGGTATGTTACAAAACTTACCTTGAGCAGCGCTGCAGTTCTGCCGCTCCCCGTGTGCGTGACTTTGGCGCCTTTCAGAGGGGGGCGGGCTGAAAGTGCCGTTTTTCTGCAGACTGGGAAAATCGATCCATGTCGGGCGATTTCGTTGCGGAAGAAAAATCGCTCCGAAATTTCATTCATGAAGGTATTTTCAAATTACGCTAGATTATTTATTAACCAGAGTAATTTAAAAATCACCTTCAAAAGCCGCGAGCGCCGACAACGGGAAGGATTTTGCGTAGGGGAGAAAAAAAGTTTAATTTTAATTTAGTTTTTAATTTTATATTAAAAGTTGTTTTTTTATGGAGGCTTTAATCATATTTTCATGTTACGAAATGGGGTCCAAAAAAAATGTATGAACCAACAGTATTTTTCCTCCCGACTTCACCGCAAACTGCAACGTTCCAATCCACCGCATTCCACTAAAACCCACTCGCTAGTTGATTTAAATGGCCATTAATTTACAGGCGTTAAACACTAAATTCCTTCCATTTGGCCCAGAAATTCATGAAAATGAGATTTAAAAATTATGTTATATTGGGGATTATTGTGTGAATGTTATTTGGACACTTAGGCAATTAAAAAAAAGTTTATCTTTTCTTAAAAAATGGATAGATGTTTAGATCTACTCATTGAATTTTGTAATTAGCTACAATTAGATAACTAACTAATTATATGCTTTAATTTCAGGTCATCCAAGTAAGATTGTTTCATATTTGTTTCAGAATGCTTCAATCTATAATAACTGAAAATTTCATTGAGTTCTCTTAATTTTTAAGAAAGTTATGGGCTTTTAACGGTTCTAGATCACAGCTTTTGAGTTAAGTCAATTGAAAGGCAATGGGGAACAAGATGCTAATTTCCGAGTATGAAAATGGTCATAACTTTCTTAATACTGAAGATATGAAAGTGAATTAGGTGTCAAATTAAACTTCTTTTTATGCTTTATCTGATGGGATAAATTGCAGACTTGATTTTTAAAATCTCAAAATTTTGTAACATTGCTACTTATTGTGTCCCAATTGGACACAAACATTTTCAACCTGCTCCTTTTTGGAAACGTTGATCTTTCAAGACATAAGTTCCAAATTCTTATCGAGAAAATGTTGTTGAGATCTGTGCCACGGGCTATCAAGTAGCTAATGTTTCCTTTTAATATTTAATATTTTATTAATTTTCTCCACTGGCGATAGTCATGTAAATACATTCAACAAGTTATCTACATCCTAAGCCGGTAGAAAAACAATTATGTCATACAGACATGGGGTGGTGAAATAGTTACGCAGCCAATCTGTACCACTGTGCTGCCCACTATACCACATTTGTTTAACTGTAAATGTTATTGGTATGGAAGAAATTGGAAGAAAATCATCTGCTTTTCTTTGCACAATACTTTGGGAATTTAAACTCTCATTTGTTCCAGCTAAGATAACCTCAGTTTGGCATCCTGGCTAAAATAAGGCAGTTCTACTGGCTTAGAGGAAAAACAAAAGCAAATGGTTGCTATTGTCAGTGGACCAGGCAGCATCTAGAGTCATTGAATTCAATACTTTAGAGTCCTGTCCCACTGTACGAGTTCATTCCAAGAGCTCTCCAGAATTTAAAAAAAAATCTAAATCGTGGTAAGCACGGAGAATGAACGTAGCGGGTACGTCGGAGCTCGGGGACGTCTCTTAGCGGCTCGTAACGCTAATGGCAGGTACTCGGGAAGACTCGCTAACGGTAGGTAAGCTCGGGAAGACTCGTGAATAATTTTCAACATGTTGAAACATGTCCACGAGAGCCCCGAGTACCGACGAGTGGCCATTACCGTAAATCTCCGAGTTTGCATCAGGGCAAATACGGGAGAGCTCTTGGAATGAACCCGCACCGTGGGACAGGGCTTTTATTGTCACACGTGACAAGTCACTGCTTGCACACCCAAGGTATGCAAATAGTTGCCACATGAAGGGTGCCGACAGCGTTACAAAGCATTCCGCGCCAGGTGCACCCTAGTTCCCCTCCCCCTCCCTCACGGCGGTCCCCCCAAGCCAAGACCTCCTTTGTTCAAAGAGAGAGGTGTGAGATGTGGCCAGAGAAAGGGATAGAGGTAGATGGGGGGTGAGGGAAGGTGACGGTGTTGGATGGGGGGGGTGGGTCGGGGGGAGGGGATGGGGAGGGGAGGGGGTTGGGGGAGGCGTGAGGGGGGTCGGGGGGAGGGGGAGGGGGATGGGGGAGGGGTAGGGGGTTGGGGGAGGGGGAAGGGGGGAGAGTGAAGCTTGATAATGGGAGAAATGGATGTGATTCCAGATTGGGCTTAAGGAAGATATGGGGGATTAGGTTGGGGTTGGGGTCGGGGTCGGGGTTGGGGTTGGGGTTGGGGTTGGGGTTGGGGTCGGGGTTGGGGTTGGGGTTGGGGTCGGGGTTGGGGTTGGGGTTGGGGTTGGGGTCGGGGTTGGGGTTGGGGTCGGGGTCGGGGTTGGGGTTGGGGTTGGGGTTGGGGTTGGGGAGGTTTGTTCGTTAGTTCCCCACATTGGGAGAATTCAACGCTCATAAAGCTGCTCATTTGGGAATAAGCTGAGCAACTGTGCATTAAAGAACTGGCAGCAATGTCTTGCTAGATAGTCGAGCGCAGCAGGTCATCAGGGTTACGAAGAGCAGTAAGGAACCTCAGCGAGGCGATGAGGGGTGACAAGCTGGGATGCATAAAGATGGACTTTTACAGCCATAAAGAAGAAAAGACAGGACTGGGCCCCTTACGGGTAGCGCCAGAAGAATTAACGATGAGGAATAAGGAAATGGCAGAGGAATTAAACAATTACAGCGTCTGAATTCACAGAAGGCACACAGAACTTTCAAGATTTTTTAAAGAATCATGGGTCCGGTGAGAATGCAGAACTGAAGGAATTTGGTATTAGTCAAAAAATAGCATTGGAGAACTTGGTGAACTAGAAAGATGCTAAATCCCAAGGACCCATTGATTTACATCCTTGAGTTTCGGTAGATGAAGCTTTAAAGATAGAGCAAGGTCGATGTATAATTTTCCAAGGATTTTCCGTTGATTCTGGAGCTGCTCCTGTGGATGGGAGGCTAGGGAATCTGAACCTTCCAAGAAAGGGCAGCACGGTGGCGCAGCGGTAGGGTAGCTGCCTCACAGCGCCAGAGACCCGGGTTTGATCCCGGCTACCTGTGCTGTCTGTACGGAGTTTGCACGTTCTCCCTGTGACCATGTGGGCTTTTCCCAGGTGCTCTGCTTTCCTCCCACACTCTAAAGACGTACTGGGTTGTCGGTTAATTAGCATGTGAGATAATTAGTCAAATCGTAAATTGTCCCGTGTGTGTAGGATAGCGCTAGTGTATGGGTGATCACTGGTCGGCATCGATTCGGTGGGCCGAAGGGCCTGTTTTCATGCGGTATCTCTAAAGTCTGAAGACTACCAATCCGCACGTCTGTGGGATGTGGAAGGAAACTGGGGCAACCAGGGGAAACCCATGCAGTTGCAGGAAGAACAAGTAAACTCCACATAGACAGCTCCGGTGATCAGAATTGAACCCACGACTCTGGAATGGCAAAGCAGTGGCTCGGTTCACTGCTTAACTGTACCGCCCATCCAATGGCACCAATGATCAGAAGTCTATCACTTTTGCTTTGAATGAAACAATGGCCGAGCCTCTACAAGTGTCCAACTCTACACGATAGAGTTACTGCCTCACAGCGCCAGCGACCCGGGTTTGGTCCTGACTACAGGTGCTGTCAATAGACAATAGACAACAGGTGCAGGAGTAGGCCATTCGGCCCTTCGAGCCAGCACCGCCATTCAATGTGATCATGGCTGATCATCTCCAATCAGTACCCCGTTCCTGCCTTCTCCCCATATCCCCTGACTCCGCTATTTTTAAGAGCCCTATCTAGCTCTCTCTTGAAAGCATCCAGAGAACCCGCCTCCACCGCCCTCTCAGGCAGAGAATTCTACAGACTCACCACTCTCTGTGAGAAAAAGTGTTTCCTCGTCTCCGTTCTAAATGGCTTACTCCTTATTCTTAAACTGTGGTCTGTATGGAGATTGCTTGTTCTTCCTGAAACTGCACGGGTTTCCCCGGGTTAGTAGTGTATGGCACTAAAATGTTACTGGGATAAAAACTGAGCCATGATGTGGATAAACAGGGGGTGCAAACTCAAAGAGACAAAGAATTGATTATTTGTGTCATGTCTCTTCCAACGCACAGAATAAATAGGAAAACAATATTTTCCACCAAGTGATAATTAAAAGCTTTGAGAAGAATGCTGAATATTAAAAGCATAGAGAGCTCTGACAAATAAAACAATTCATGTATCTATTTGATGAGCAGAGTTGAAGTAAGAGTTCTTTTAGTCTTGTGTATTGTGTGCATGTGTTGCCTTGAATCTTTGATTTAGTTAATAGTTTCTGGCATAAATCAGTGGGGTCGCTGACATGATTATGGATTGTTGTTCAAAGATAGACTTCATAAAGGTAGCTGTTAGCTGGAGGCAGTTTCAAGATGCTAATCGCTGGAAGATTCTGATGACTAAATAAAATGGAACGGCCTTTAAACATGAGAGGGGTTGGTCAAACTGTTCACTCAAACATGCAAACAGTTCATGCTCAATGCACTGTGGCAATTTATCTCATCCAAAACACACTTTGGGTGTCATTTCTGATCAAGTTGAGGGTTAATAATGTTGGAGAATTGTTGACTTTGGCTCTCTCCATCTCCCACCCTCCCCTCCCCTCTCTCTCTCTTTCTCTCTCTCTCCCCCCTACCTCTCCCTTTCTCCCTCCCTCCCTCCCACTCTTCATCTCTCTCACCCTCTCCCTCTTTCTCTCTCTCTCTTTCACTCTCTCTCCCTCCTTGTCCATCTCCCTCTCTCTATTTTATTTTCAAAAACTTTATTCGACACAATCATATGATACAACACATCAAAACATAATCAAAATCACACTATAACGAACAGATCATTGTAGTACAACAGTACATTAATTGTTTATAATAGCCTCAACCCCACGCGGTGACCAGCGTTGACGGAAGGCCTCCAGAGTCCCCGTGGACACCGCGTGTTCCCTCTCCAGGGACACACGTGCACGGACGGAGGCCCGAAAGAGGGGCAGGCAGCCGACTCTCGCCTGACCGTCGACCGCCCGCTGCCTGGACCCACGAATGGCCATCTTGGCCAGGCCGAGGAGCAAACCGACAGGTAAGTCCCCCCCCCACACTCGGCTCTCCCCACTCCCTGCCTTGTGTCCGAACACCAGGATTGTGGGGCTAAAATGCACTCTCTCTCTCTCTCTCTCTTTTAAAAAAAATAAAAATTATTTGCACTTTATCAGTTTAATAATTCATGTGTGTATATATTTATACATTGGTATATGGACACACTGATCTGTTCTGTATTCGTGCCTACAATATTCTGTTGTGCTGAAGCAAAGCAAGAATTTCATTGTCCGATTAGGGACACACGACAATAAAACATTGTTTATTTATTTTTTTATGTTCTGGTACTTTATTTGTCACGTGTACTAAGGTACAGTGAAATTCACTTTTGTAGACAGTTCAGTACAAGTATCACTCTTTCGTAAGCACTGAGATACATCCAGAAAAGTTGCAAAACATACATATATTGTGGCGTCAAGGATGAAGCCAGGTTCGGCAGTGGCTGCACCAACACTCGCATTATGGTGAACTCTCGTGTTATATTCAATATTCAGCGGTAAGAAAGTCTGGGACTGCATGTGGGTGCTGTCCCTCATCGTCAGTGTGTATGTACGATGGCACTGGCGATCTCAGTCTTGTCCCAGCAACTCAGTCCTGCTCCCCAATGAGCAGGCATGGCGATCTCTGGCTTCTCCCTGCAGCTCACCCTTGCCTCAAGAGGAGGCGTGGCAGGCTCAGGTTTAACTTGTTGGCTGAGCTGTGACAGAGGTGGTACTGACGGTGTCTGGATTATTCTGGTGACCTAGACTTTGCCACTGTGTCGGCGCAGTCCCTCATTGTCCATGAGCAGGAAGAGGCACTGGCGTCTCAAGCCACTCTGTCTTAAGCCCAGTAGGGGCACTGGCTGTCTAGGACAACTTATCTCCGGCTGCTCAGTCTTGACCACACAGTGGCACTGATGGTCTCAGGTTTGTCCCATTGGCTCAGTTATCCTTGAACCTACAACAAGGGACACAGATGGCAGGAGGCACATTTCTCTTCCCTCCCTTCCCTCTCTTCCCTCTCTTCCCTCTCTTCCCTCTCTTCCCTCTCTCTCTCTCTCTCTCTCTCTCTCTCTTCCTCTCTCTCTCTCCCCCCCCCCCACTCTCTCTCTCCCCCCCCCCCCCCCCCCCCCACTCTCTCTCTATAGCAAGGCTTCGATGCAGAATACGACTCTCTTTACATTGCCCCGGTGTCAAGCCAAGTGCGTGGTGTGGGGCATAATAGACAATAGACAATAGACAATAGGTGCAGGAGTAGGCCATTTGGCCCTTCGAGCCAGCACCGCCATTCAATGTGATCATGGCTGATCATCCCCAATCAGTAACCCCGTTCCTGCCTTCTCCCCATATCCCCTGACTCCGCTATTTTTAAGAGCCCTATCTAGCTCTCTCTTGAAAGCATCCAGAGAACCGGCCACCACCGCCCTCTGAGGCAGAGAATTCCACAGACATAATGGCTGGTTGTATAACAGTCTGGTTTGGTAACTCGAACACCCGTGAATGAAGGAGGCTGTAGATATTGAGGACATTGCCCAGTCAGTGTGTAGTTGTATAAGGAACAAGGAACCAGAGGAGGTAGTTGTTTCAGGCTTTTGGACATGTGCATGGATAGGAAAGGTTTAGAGGGATATGGGCCAAACACAGGCACATAAGACATCTTGGACAAGTTGGGCCAACGAGGCTGTGTGACTCCACGACATAAAGAAAGGAAAATAAAATAAAATTGCCAGTCGATTAAACAGTTGGATCTTTACATCAACGGAATGATATATTTTTCTGTAAAGGTCACAATAGATGGTTGGATCTGTGACGAGCAGGTACGGTCCCACAGTCTGATCCTTACACTGATGATGGTGTTTTCGATTCACTGGAAATCGTAACCTCTTGCTACAAGCAACGGATCAATGAGTTTGTTGATCAAATATGATAAAATATCAAAGGCAGGACTCGATGCCTAAAGGACAAAATAGATTGGAGATGAAGGAAAATGAGATACAGAAATCTTGCATTTCTATGGACACTTTTCTGACCTTGGCAAGCCTGATTTAAAGTAAAAAGATTCATTTTTGGTTTAGACACATAGCGCAGAAACAGGCCCTTCGGCCCACCAAGAGAGGAGATTTACTAGAATGTTGCCTGGGTTCCAGCAACTAAGTTACAGAGAAAGGTTGAACAAGTTAGGTCTTTATTCTTTGGAGCGCAGAAGGTTAAGGGGGGACTTGATTGAGGTCTTTAAAATGATGAAAGGGATAGACAGAGTTGACATGGATAAGCTTTTCCCATTGAGGGTAGGGAAGATTCAAACAAGAGGGCATGACATGAGAATTAAGGGACAGAAGTTTAGGGGTAACATGAAGGGGAACTTCTTTGCTCAGAGAGTGGTGGCTGTGTGGAATGATCTTCCAGCAGATGTGGTGGAGGCAGGATCGATTTTAAAATTTAAAAGTAAAGTGGATAGGTATATGGACGGGAAGGGAATGGAGGGGTATGGTCTGAGTGCAGGTAGATGGGACTAGGGGAAAATAAATGTTCGGCACGGACTGGAAGGGCCGAGAAGGCCTGTTTCAGTGCTGTAATTGTTATATGGTTATATGGTTATAAGTCCGCGCCGACCAGCGATCCCCGCACATTAACACTATCCTACACACACTGGGGCCAATTTACATTTATTCCAAGCCAATTTACGTGCAAACCTGTACGTCTTTTGAGAGTGCGAGGAAACTGAAGATCTCGGAGAAAACCCACGCAGGTCACGGGGAGGTTGTACAAACTCCGTACAGCCAAAGCACCCACGGTTAGGATCAAACCCAAGTTTCTGGAACTGTAATGGGCCTGTCCCTCTTACGCGACCTTAAGAGGCGACTGCCGGCACCTGTCATAGGTGGCTGAAATTTTCAACATGTTGAAAATTCAGCGGCGACCAGAAAGACGCTTCGACGCTTTGGTGACCTCTCACGACCATAGGAGACCTCTCACGACCGTGCAACCTGTGGCCGTGAGAGGTCTCCAAAGGATCGTTGCGTCTTTCTGGTCGCCGCTGAATTTTCAACATGTTGAAAATGTCGGTGACCTATGACGGGTGCCGGCAGTGGCCCGTAAAGGTCGCGTAAGTGGGACAGGCCCTTAAGGCAGCAACTCTACCGCTGCGCCACCCTGCCGGATATATACAGCTTGTAATGCTTTTTCTGAAGTGTAATCACCCTTGCTCGGTAGCCCCAGAGCAAGGACCAATACGTGTGCGTTTGTGATGATGTTCCTTTACCTTCCTTAATGTCATCTGGAGAAATGCTTGAACCTTTAAACGCTCATGCATAAATTTAAAGGGGCACTGTTGAATAAGAGGTAAGTTCACCGACTTTTAAATACAGAGTAGCCACGAGCAACTTAAATTCAAAGATAATCATGACCCCGTTTTAGTATTATTGAGATGGTGGGAACAGCTGAATGTATCATGGCCAGCACTTAATTCCACTGGGAACTGCAGTTGGATTGCTTGAGGCACACCATCGCCGGTGCTGACTTCCGAGAATTCCATTGTCCTAGTCGCTGGCAGTCACCTATAAAATTGCCTTAAAGGGCCTGTCCCACTCGGGCGTAATTTGCGCCTAATTTACGTGTCATACTTTACGCGTCACGATAGAGTGCCTTCTATCACTGCTCTGTCTTATTGTAGCTGCACTCCACTCAACCCCCCCCCCCCCCCCCCACTCCCCCACACCATTTTTTTTTTTGTACATTTTGTTTCGTTTATCTTATTGTATTTGTGTGGATGTGCACGTATGTGAGTGTTGTTTGTCCCCGTTTGGTTCCGACCTGATTCGAGTGGATTGAGGGGGGGGGGGGGGGGGGGGGGGGTAAGGGTAAGGGCTTTGAGGGTCGCTTACAAACTGTTGCACAATTATGTCCTGACTATCACTGTCTGTTATCATTGTATGTATGCAAAATGCTGTGAAATTCAAATAAAAAGATTTAAGTTATTAAAAAAAAATTATATAATAATAATTTACGCATCATGATGAGTGCGTTGTGCCGCGCACGTGGTGCGTGGTGACATAGGCAGTGACGCACGGTCGCACGCAGCCCACCAGGATTTGGGCACGTACAAAATCTTTGCGCCGCCGTCTGCATAACCCACAAATGACGCCCGTGTAGGACACGCCCAAGTGTGAATGGTCGGCGCAGGCTCGGGCCTGTTTCCACGCTGTATCTATAAACTAAACTAAACCAAATCATAAGTGACTGCCCTTTTGGGGGGGGGGGGGTCGGGCTCTTTTAATGATTTTATTCACGCAGAGGAGGACCAGATCATTTATTGCCCATTAACTAACGGTGTGCTGGGACACTTCAGTTAACACTGTTGTGGAACGTGCAAGGCAGGGGGACCACTAGATCTTCCCCAATGGAATGTCTATAGGCTGGATGGGTTTACGAGCGTGCCAGCTGTTTATTTTAGATTTATTTTTATTTAATTAAGTGTATTTAAATTATCCAGCTGCAGTGGTGAGATTTGAATACATTTCTGGATCATTAGTCCGGGAGACAAGACATCGTAACGTCGCTAAACTACTGTGAGGTAAAGGGCCATTTGACTTAAGTGCTGCCGTGGAGAGTTGCTGCCTCACGGCGCCAGAGACCCAGGTTCGATCCCGACCTCGGGTGCTGTCTGCGTTGGGGTTTGCACAATCTCCCTGTGACCGCGTGGGTTTCGTCCGGGTGCTCCGGCTTCCTCCCACATCACCAAATATGTGTGGGTTTGTAAGTTTACTGGCCTCTGCGAATTGTCCCGAGTGTGTAGTGAGATTACCAGTGTGAACAGGTGATCAATGGTCGGTGTGGACTCGGTGGGCTGAAGGGCCTGTTTCTATACTGTATCTCTCTAAACTCACAGATTAAAGGGAGACTGCTGGCGATTGACCCAGTTAAATGCTATGAGTTTGAAGTGTTGAACACTCAGATTTAGGTGAACTGAATCTAGTCATGGACACTTGCACCAAAAAAGGGAGCCTTTATTACTGTGACAGTCAAATGATAATATCTACTTGGCCAATTCTCACTTCCCATTGCAAAAAAATAAACTGCTGGAGGAATTCAGCAGGCCAGGCAGCAACTTTAGTTTAGTTTAGTTTGGAGATACTGCATGGAAACAGGCCCTTCGGTCCACCGAGTCAGCGCCGACCAGCGATCCCCACACACTAGTTCTAACCTACACACAGTCGGCACAACCTACAGAAGCCAATTAAACCAACAATCCTGCACGTGTTTGGAAAGTGGATGGAAACCAGAGCACCCGGAGGAAACCCACGCGTTCACAGGGAGAACGTACAAACTCCACGCAGACAGCGCCTGCAGTCAGGATCGAACTGGCGCTGTAATGCCCCTGTCCCACTTAGGAAACCTGAACAGAAACCTCTGGAGACTTTGCGCCCCATCCGTGCGGTTCCCGGAGGTTTTTGTCAGTCTCCCTAATGGTCGAAAGTGGTTTCCGCTTCTTCAATGTTCTATGGAACCTCCGGGAACCGCACGGAAACCTTGGGCGGGGCGCAAAGTCTCCAGAGGTTTCCGTTCAGGTTTCCTAAGTGGGACAGGGGCATAAGGCAGCAACTCTACCGCTGCGCCACTGCTTCCACCATTTAAAATCAGTGAGGTGACAACTTTGTTTTGCAGCACGGTAAACTCTTGTCACAAATAATCTGAGATGTTGCTGAACACCTCGTTATTAATTCAGCAGAGTAAATGGCGTACGATATGTCACTCTATGCTATTCCGTTGACAGCACAGTGGGTGGGCCACTAATAACCGCGATGCATGATTTTTAACTTTGCTGTTGCCTTTCCGAATGCAGTTGGGAACGAGCGGTGAAACAGTGCTGGCAGGTATCACAACATCCTGGGGAAAGAAAGGATGAAATTGGTTGCAAATCATTCTTTAAGCTCATTTGATTTTGTCGTTATACTGAAGCAGACAGGCACAATATGAATGAATAGGATGTAACATCCTCAAATAGAAGTTATTGATGAAGATTATACATAGGTGTTCAACCCCCTGATTTTTCTATTAGCCCGTCTGAAGGGTAGCGGTGTTAAGGGCCTGTCCCACCAGCATGCAACTCTATGCGATTAGCGCGACCTAACGTGGTCGCTTGAGCCGTCCGGCGTCGCGGGGCCGGTCCCACTTCGATCGCCGGAGCCGTGCGGAATTGTGCGGAGTTCGTCCCGAGTTCATCCCGACACCGCGTGGGGCTCCGAAAAACTGACTATGTCCAAAAATTCCGCGCGGCAACGACTTGTCGGCTCGCAGTCGCCTCGACGTTTACATACCGCCCCGACATCGTGCCTCCGTGAACCTATCTGTAGGTGCCTCCGTGACCCTCCATGTGTGTGGCTCCGTGGCGCTGTGTGTGTGTGTGTGTGCCTCTGTGCCCCTCTCTGTGTGCCCCTCTCTGTCCTGGCGAACTTACCTTAGACTTCGCTCCAAGTTTGCCTCACTTTGCGCCGCGTTGCGCCACTCACCCGACCTCCGCGCGGCCCTCACTGCCGCTTTGGTTGCACTTGCCGCATGCAGGCGCATGCTGGTGGGAACGGCCCTGTACAGGGGATCACCCGCCCTCCGCGCGGCCCCCGCTTCTAGTTTGATTGCGTTCATCGCATAGAGTTGCATGCTAGTGGGACAGGCCCTTTACTCTCTGCAGTGCAATGAATGATACTGACCACAATAACTTTCTTTAACGCTACCAAAACCTTGCTTGATTATAAAGACTTACATTAGGTCGAGATAGAAGGAAATGGTGATGCTGGGATCCTGCGTGGAACGCAAAAGGAATAGGTCTCAGTCTGAAGAAGGGTCTCGACCCGAAACATCATCCTTGGAATAACAAGATTGAGGCAGTGCAGCTTAGGTTCACCAGATTGATCCCTGGGATGGCGGGACTGTCATATGAGGAAAGATTGAAAAGACTAGGCTTGTATTCACTGGAGTTTAGAAGGATGAGGGGGGATCTTATAGAAACATATAAAATTATAAAAGGGCTGGACAGGCTAGGTGCAGGAAAAACATTCGTACCATTGGGCGAGTACAGAACCAGGGGCCACAGTCTTAGAATAAAGGGGAGACCATTTAAGACTGAGGTGAGAAAAACCTTTTTCACCCAGAGAGTTGTGAATTTATGGAATTCCCTGCCACAGAGGTCAGTGGCTGGCTGGATGGATTTAAGAGAGAGTTAGATACAGCTCTATGGGGCTAGTGGAATCAAGGGATATGGGGAGAAGGCACGCATGGGTTATTGATTGGGGAGGATCCGCTATGATCGCAATGAATGGCGGTGCTGGCTCAAAGGGCCGAATGGCCTCCTCCTGCACCAATTTTCTATGTTTCTATGTTTACATGTTTCTATGGAACCATCATCTCCAAGGACCTTAAATGGGGGGGCTACCATCGACTTCATGGTCAAAAAGGTCCAACAGAGGATGTACTTCCTGCGGCAGCTGAGAAAACACAATCTGCCACAGGCAATGATGGTCCAATTCTACATGGCCATCGTAGAGTCTGTCCTCACCTTCTCCATCATGGTCTGGTTTGGCTCAGCCACCAAGCACAACATCCAGAGGCTGCAGCGAATCGTTCGATCAGCTGAGAAGGTTATTGGCTGCAACCTTCCCTCCATTGATGAACAGTTCACTGCAAGGGCCTGGAAGCGAGTGGGTAAGATCATCTCCGACCCCTCTCGCCCTGGCCACAAACTCTTTGAATCACTTCCCTCTGGAAGGCGACTCCGGACTGTCAAAGCCGCCACAGCCAGACATAAAAACAGCATTTTTTCACGAGTAGTTGCTCTACTCAACAACCAAAAATCTGTAGCCTCCTTTTGCTCTGGTACTTTGTTTCATTCTTCACATGTTTAAATTATAATGTTTTATTCTTAATATCGTTTATTGTATATCGTGTTGTTACTTGCGAGCAAAGCACCAAGGTATGTATACATACTTGGCTAAGAAAATTTATTCCATTCAATTTTCATTTTCTCCAGAGATGCTGCCTGACCCGCTGAGTCACTCCAGTTTTTTTTAAACTGGTGTTAACCTCCTCTCTTCCAGCATTCTTCTGCCAACCTCACCACCATCAGCCCGAAGAAGGGTCTCGACTCGAAATATCGCCTATCCATGTCTACCAGGGATGCTGCTATGTCCTTTACATGGATAGGACAGGTTTGGAGGGATATGGACCAAGCGCAGGAAGGTGGGACCAGTGTAGCTGGGACATGTTGGGCGGTGTTGGCTAGTTGGGCATAAGGGCCTGTTTCCACACTGTAGCACTCTATGACTATGACCTACTGAATTACTCCAACAATTTGCATTCTATAGTCTACATTAGTCCTCCTGTCAAGCGTACATATTCTAGAGAAGGGAGACTAAAGCTTCCCCCATCTTTTATCTGATAGATATAACTGTGATGGCATGACTTTCTTTCACAGAACTGGGTTCCCGGGTTCGACTGAACCTTTTTTTTTATGATTACAGAGACCACAGTTGCACCCAAATTCAAGATCATCAGGACTTCATGCCGCAGCGAAAAATAATCACTGAATGCCCAGTGTTAAATCTGTCTCTTCCCCTGTCTCAGCCCGTGCCCTTGTCAGCAGCAGAGTTGTGGAATTAACGGCGAGGAGGATCAACTGAAGCAGACTGGTGTTAATGGATTTGTGAGACAGCTGTATGAGTTTTCAGGGAGAAGGCGATGACAAAAAGATGAGTGGTTCGGACTGATCCATCAAAAATGGACAGGTGGAAAATGGAAAACACACACCTCCAGATTCAGGGACAGTTTCTTCCCAGCTGTTATCAAGCAACTGAATCATCCTACCACAACCAGAGAGCGGTGCTGAACTACTATTCATAGTTCGCTTGGGCAGCTTACAGCCCAGTGGTATGAATTTTGATTTCTCTCTCTTCAGGTAGCCCCGGCATTCCCCCTCTCTCTCTATCCCTCCTCCACCCAAGTCGCACCAGCTTCTCATTTTCACCCAACAAGCAGCTAACAATGGCCTGTTTCCTTTATCATCGTTACTTTCTTGCATATCTTTTATTAATTGTTCTTCATCTCTCCACATCACCATCTAAATCTCTCATTTCCCTTATTTCATTTCGGAGTCACGTGAGCTCGACATATCGTCGTATCGCGTTGCTGCGACAGCTGGCGGTGGAGCGCGCTCCTCGCCAGCCCTTCATTAGGGGCCACGGAGGTAAGTATCCTACCTTTAGTTGGTGGTCCTTGTTGTTGGTTATGTCTTGCAGCAAGGACATGGATGGGAGTTCCAAGGGCCGGAGGACATCAGGACGAGTTCGCCGGTCAACAGTTCCGGGGCCTTTACCATCGGCAGTACCTGCAACGCAGGCCGGGACTCAGGCGGAGATGTGGGTGAGCCCTGTGATTACAGGTCCAGATCCACCAGCACACCACAGCTCGGAGGAGTTCGACGTGGAGGAGTGTGGTGTGCCGCCAGAGCAGGGGGACCCTGCCATGGCAGTCAGGTCGTCAGCGGGCTCGCTGGCGACCTCGAGCTGGGTGCGTGCGGCTGCACGGCCCGTTCCACTCAGCCCTCCGAGTAGGGGAAGGGCAGGAGCCCAGAAGCCTAACCCTGCCAGGGCTAAGGCATTGCCTGACACGGAGGAGCGGTCAGGTTCCAGGGCGAGACCCGGGGCGGCTGTGAGGTCCAGCCGGCACACCCCGACTCTCGACGCCGGGACGGGTCGGTTGAGTCGGGTCTCGTCACGGTCGCCGAGCCCCCCATGGATGGGTGGGCGAGACCATGCGTCGGCAAAGTCCACGATGTGGGCAGCCGGCAAGCCTGCGCGGGCTTCAGGCAGCCATGCTTCGGCTGGTGCCGACACCACGCCGCAAGTGCCCTTAGTGGCAGCGGCTTCAGCTCCCGCTAAACGGAGGCGGTTGAACACGCCCGCGCGGGAATCGCGCAGTTTCGCCTCGGCGGCTGTTAGCGACAACTACCGGCACCGGCTGGGCCTCGATGAGGTGCGGGCCGATGATAGGAGCCCGGTTTTCTTTTCAGAGCCGGAGGACTCCGACCACCTGAGTGTTCAGGGTGAAGGGCGTATTGACCGTATGGAGCGGCTGCTGGAGCTCCTGCTTCAACGTCAACTACAGCAGGGCAGCAACAGGCACAGGGCGTCGTCACCAGCCTCTACCATCAGCCTGGAGCAGCAGGAGGAGGAGGTTTTGGTGGATTCCATACCACCTCCGTTGGAGGTGCCAGCGGAGGATCTTCTGGATGTGGCGACCAAATTTGCGGCCCCATGTTCATCTGGACTTCCTTTAAACGCAAAGCTGGCAGCCACTGTGGACTTTCTTAACAACCAGCAACTACAGGAAGAAATCCTCATTCAGGCAATGAGCCGTCACAAGGCTCCATCCAATTGCAACTCCCTCAACGTGCCTGTGGTCAATACGCCGATATGGGGCAACATCAGTGCGGCTATCCGTCAACAAGAGGTAAAATTGCAGCGGATCCTGAAGCTCCTCACGGCCGGTATTACCGCCTTTGCGCGGTCGGTGGACGGGGATGAACTGAATTTGGACCAGGAAGATGCTCTGGCCCTCCTGTGCGCGACCCAGCACGAAATCAACGGGTTTCGCAAAACCAGCATCCGCCCAGCGCTCAACCCGAAGTTTGCAGGATTGTGCAAACCACCGCCGCCGCCCCGTCAACTCTTTGGGGAGGACCTCTCGAAGAGAGTCAAAGAGCTTGACGAACAAGCCAAAACGGTGGGGATCATGCGCTCTCAGAGTGCCCCCACACCGTCAGGCTCAAAAGCTCCATACATTTGCTCACGAGGGTCTGCTAGTACCTCGACGAGGACCCACCCTCAAGCTCCACAACGACAGCAACATCAGACCCAGCACCAGGGGTCTTTTTTAGGACAGGGTCGGCAGAGACCCTGGTGGAAAACGAAGACGCCGCGCCCTCAAGCCAACCCAGCACCTCCACGTCCACCCACACGTGTCTGGACCGCCGGTAACCACGGAGGTGAGGGGGTCTGGTTCTCCCTTTTCTCTTTATTTAACTTCACATGTTGGTGGTCGCCTTCGGTTGTTTTTGGGTGCATGGGGTAATTTTACTGGTGACGAGTATGTGTTGCAGAATATTCAGGGGCATAAAATTGAGTTTATTAATGGCGACATTCCTCCATCCCAGCACATGCCTGGTCGAACGTTTAAATTATCTGCTGCAGAACAGGCAGCAGGCTACAAGGAAATTTTAAGGCTTGAACAGAAGGGAGTGATTGAGAAAGCGGTGCATGAGCCAGTTGAATTTGTTTCGAATATATTCACCAGACCTAAGAAGGATGGAGGTTGTCGTGTCATTATTGATCTAACCCGTTTGAATACTTTTGTAACATACTCATTTTAAAATGGATACGTTTGAAACAGCCAAATCATTGATTTCTCATGGTTGCTTTATGGCATGCATCGATTTGAAAGACGCATACTATTCAGAATCCATCCAGAAATACGACAGGAGGTTTTTGAAATTCATCTGGATGGGGCAACTCTGGCAGTACAAGGCTTTGCCTAATGGGCTCACCACAGCCCCTAGATTGTTCACTAAATTAGTGAAACCAATTATGGCTTATTTGAGACAGCGACATCATATAGTTATGGCCTATTTAGATGATATCTTAATTGTGGGCGACACCCTGGAATTGGCTGAACAGGGAGTTGCAGCTGCTGTCAATATATTTCAACAATTAGGGTTTATTGTCCATCCAGAGAAATCAAAGTTCTGCCCTGCTCAGGTGATTAATTACCTAGGGTTCACGGTGAACTCTATGAGCATGAGGGTTACCATACCAATTAACAAGATTGAGGAGGTTACCCAGGTGTGTTAAGGTTTAATCCGCACCAATATACCATCGATTCGGCATACAGCTACAGTAATTGGTAAGCTTGTAGCTTTGTTTCCGGCAGCGCGATATGGACCTTTGCATTATCAGAGTTTGCAAAGAGCTGAAATTGCTGCGTTAAAACAGGACGCTGGTCATTATGATCGATCAATGCAGCTGCCGTCCGAAGCGATAAATGAGTTGCAATGGTGGGTGTGCCACATTAGCAGCTCATTCAAGCCTATCAGGGAGGCTAATCCGGTGGTATATTTGCAGACTGATGCAAGCTCCAATGGCTGGGGAGTTACGGATAATTGCTCTAGTTGTGGGGGCAGATGAGACACCCTTGAGTCAACGATGTTGTTGACTCAAGGGATTAACTATTTGGAGTTGCTGGCAGCATTCCACGGACTTCGTGCGTATTGTTCCAAGCTTGTTGGAGCACATGTCCGTCTCCAAATAGACAACACCACAGCAGTGGCATACTTAAACCATATGGGTGGTACCAGGTCAGTTTCGTGTGACAAATTGGCTAACTCAATTTGGCTCTGGTGTGTTCAAAGAGACATTTGGATTTCAGCTACCTATTTGCCAGGTGAGCTTAATACTGTGGCGGACACCAGGTCACGCAAATTTAATGACAATATTGAATGGATGTTGCATCCTGAGATTTTTGCTAAAGTCACAGCCAAATTAGGTAAACCGGACATTGACCTTTTTGCGTCACGGTTGAACCATCAGGTACCAACCTACGTTTCATGGGAACCAGATCCTGGGGCAATAGCGCTAGATGCATTCTCGCTGGACTGGGGGAATTGGTTTTTCTATGCCTTCCCCCCGTTTTGCCTCATCAGTCGGGTATTGCGTAAGATTCAGGCAGATGCTGCCAAGGGCATCCTTATTATACCCGACTGGCCCACACAGCCTTGGTATCCGGTGGTCTTTGACATGCTCAACGAACCTTGGGTCCTTTTGAAGGGTTGCCCACAATTGGTTACTCACCCTGTCTCAGGGGAGCCACATCCCTGCCATGGCTATTTAAATTTGTTGGCTTGCAGGTTCTGAACAGGCCGTTAGTCCAATACGGCCTCTCAGCTCGGACCATGGATACCATCGGGGCGTCGTGTCGAGAGTCAACAAGGCGAAGATACCGCTCGCATATTAAGAAGTGGGAAGCCTACTGCAGCCGCTCTCGCATCACGTATGATGACGTGACAATAACCGACGTCTTGGAATTCCTCGCGGGGTTGCACCATGATGAACACTTAAGTTACAGTGCCATCAACAGCGCCAGAAGTGCGCTCTCATTCTACCTCAGTATTGAGGTAGGATCCAACAGGCTAGTGTCCAGACTCATGCGGGGTATATTCAATATGAATCCGCCTACACCACGCTATAATATCACCTGGGATGTCAGGGACGTATTAAACCTGCTCAGGACGTGGTCTCCCATGGAAGGGCTCCAACTGGACAAACTCACCATGAAGCTGGTGATGTTACTAGCGCTGACTTCAGCTCAGAGGGTACAGACACTACACAAACTTCGTGTCGACAGAATGACATCTACCCCTACAGAAGTAGTCTTTTTCATTGACGAGCTACTAAAGCAGCATAGACCTGGGTGCACAGGGCTGCAGCTGAAGTTCCCGGCATACCCCGCAGATGCTAGGCTATGTTTAGCCTCAAATATCCGCCACTATGTCAAGGTGACGGCACGCATCAGAGGAATGGAGAGATACCTGCTGGTCACTCATAAGAGACCTCATCATCGAGTGACAGTCCAGACGATATCCAGGTGGCTTCGAGTCGTCTTGGGTAAGTCCGGTATCGACACTAATGTGTTCAAGTCTCATTCCACCAGGGCTGCATCGACGTCAGCGGCGAGGATTATGGAGGTGCCTATGGACCAAATTCTCACCACAGCAGGATGGGCTAATGAAGCTGTGTTCCAGCGTTTTTATAACAAGCCTGTTGCTGCTCCTCTACAGTTCGCAGAAGCCGTGCTGAATGCAGGTGAAAAACGTGGAGATGTCCCCGCATGAGGGGTTTTTGATTTGTTATTAATACATATGCTCTTGTTTTGCAGTATGAACTATTGAGCAAGTTTGTTCCTCCCATCCATCCCTGGTAGTGGTGTGTCAGCATGGACGTGGTCCAGGGCATGTAATCACAGAAGCTTTGAAGTCTTCACGAAGTCACTCACGTGACTCCGAAATGCAATAGTAAGATTGAACGAGAACTTACCAGTTCGAAGGTTGATCTTTATTTTATGAGGAGTCGAAGTGAGGGATTTCGTGCCCTCCTCGCCCAACCCTCAATCACCTTCATCTGGTAATCTTAGTCACTTCAATCTTACTATGCGAAGTCATTTCTTTTGTTGGTTTCTGTGATTCCACGCCGCTACTTTGAAGTATGTCGAGCATGCGCGCCGGCGGGCTCTTCACGAAATCCCTCACTTCGACTCCTCATAAAATAAAGATCAACCTTCGAACTGGTAAGTTCTCGTTCAAACTTACTATTCCTAACCAGTCTGAAGAAGGGTCTCGACCCGAAATGCCACCCATTCCTTCTCTCAAGAGATGCTGCCTGCCCCGCTGAATCACTCCAGCTTTTTGTGTCTATCTATTATTTACCTCATTGGTGACCTCTCAGAATATTGTTGCTTGGACTTTACTGGCTTTACCTTGCACTAAATGTCACGTAGCTATACACTGTAAATGGCTCCATTGTAATCATGTATTGACTTTCCGCTGACTGGATAACATGTAACACAAGCTTTTCACTGTAGCTTGGTACATGTGGTAATAAACTAAACTGAGCTGGATCTGATAGCCTTCACCTTCTTCTTCTTCTTCTTCTCCTTCTTTCGTGTGGCGTGCACGGCCTAAAGTATTTGGACAACTTGTTCTATTTGCTCTTCCGTTTGTGCACGTCAAGTCGATTGCATTAGTTGAAACAGGGCGGACCACGTGAAGGTTGCAATCTTCCACCCCAGCCTTCACCTGAGCCAAGTAAACGAAAGAACTCCTGTGTTTTTGCATGTTTCCAAGGTTGCTTTTACAGTTACTCAGATGCAGAGAACCTTTTATCTGCATTAATGGGTGCTGCATGCTGCTCATCACTGAATAGCCAACGCAGAGTACAGAAACAAGTACCTTGCCGCTTTTAGTTCCACCGATATCCCCCACACCTCCATACAAATGCAATGTTCAGTCCTGTAGATAACAGCGATAGTACACGCTGCTGTCATCCCCACGACACACCTCATGCAACGTGAATCATGTCCTTCTTTTTTATCTATCTATCTGTCTGTCTGTCTGTCTTTCTGTCTGTCTGTCTGTCTGTCTGTCTGTCTGTCTGTCTGTCTGTCTGTCTGTCTGTCTGTCTGTCTGTCTGTCTGTCTATCTGTCTATCTGTCCGTCCTTCCGTTCGTCCGTCCGTCTGTCTCTCTGTCTCTCTCTCTCTTTCTCTCTCTCTCTCTCTCTATCTGTTTTTCCACCTGTCTCTCTAACTGTGAGTTCCACACATCAATTAATTGTATTTGGAAACCAACCATGTCTAATTTCCCCTTTCGAACTTTTACATTTATGCATTGTGAGCATCAGTAAATTTAGGGAATAAATCTATGCCTTGAAACCTCAAAATCCTGATCAATGCTTTCCATCCAGTAAATGATAATCGCTGCAGTTATTTCTAGCGATGAGTAATTACTTATCAATTTTTCCCTTAAGGTCAGAGCGCTGGTGTGACTCAATGAATTACTCTAGCATTCTACGAGACACAGTGCTGTGCTCCTAAGATGACGGCATATACTAATTTATTCCTCACACCATAACCATCCCGTATCCTTCTGAACCTTCTGAATGTTGTAGTCGGCAGGGCAGTACTCTGCATATCGCCAACTTGGACAATTTTACATTTACCAAGCCAATTAACCTACAAACCTGTACGTCTTTGGAGTGTGGGAGGAAACCGAAGATCTCGGAGAAAACCCACGCAGATCACGGGGAGAACGTACAAACTCCGTACAGACAGCACCCGTAGTCGGGATCAAACCCGGGTCTCTGGTTACAGCGTTTTGCTGTACGGCAGCAACTCTACCGCTGTGCCACCGTGATGGCCCAATTATCCATAACTCCATTATCCAACAGGACATGTTGGCCCAAAGCCAGTAGATTGGGCAGAATACTTAACAATGGCAAAAAGAGTGACTAAAAGATTAACATCAAGAGCAAATAATTAGAGCATGAAATGAAGTTAGCATGGACTGTATTAGTTTCTGTAGATATTTTTTTAAAAAGCAGAGTGGACATAGTGGTCCTATGGTAAAAAAAACCCCTTAGAATTTAAGTTAGTTTAGAAACTTGGAGTATGGCAGGTTGGCGGAGCGGTAGAGTTGTTGCCTTAAGGGCCTGTCCCACCAGCATGCAACTCCATGCGATGAGCACGACCTAACGTGTTCGCTTGAGCCGTCCGGCGTCGCGGGGCCGGTCCCACTTCGATCGCCGGAGCCGTGCGGAATTGTGCGGAGTTCTTCCCGACATCGCGCGGGGCTCCGAAAAACTGACTATGTTCAAACATTCCGCGCAGCAACGGTTTGTCGGCTCGCAGTCGCCTCGACGCATTACACACCGTCTCGACGTCGTGCCTCCGTGGCCCTCTCTGTGTGTGGCTCCGTGGCCCTCTGTGTGTGTGCCACTGTGCCCCTCTCTGTGTGCCCCTCTCTGTCCTGGCGAACTTACCTTTAAGACTTCGCTCCAAGTTCGCCTCACTTTGCGCCGCGTTGCGCCACTCACCCGACCTCCGCGCGGCCCCCGGTGCTGGTTTGGTCGCGCTTGCCGCATGCAGGCGCATGCTGGTGGGAACGGCCCTGTACAGGGATCACCCGACCTCCACGTGGCCCCCGCTTCTAGTTTGATCGCGCTCATCGCATGGAGTCGGATGCTGGTAGGACAGGCCCTTTACTGTGCCAGAGACTTGGGTTCGATCCTGACCTCCAGAGGCAGAGCTGTGTGTGTGGAATTCACATTTTCCCTGTGACCGCATGGGATTCCTCCAGGTTTCCTAGTCATAGAGCCATTCAGCCCTTTGGCCCAACTCGTCGATGCCGACCAAAATGTTCCATTAATGGCAGTCCTGTCTGCTGTGTTTGGCCCTTGTACTCCTAAACCTTTCCTATCCAGGTTTCCTCCCGCATCTCAAAGATGCTGCAAATTGTCCCAAGTGTGTCGGCTGTAAGAAGGAACTGCAGATGCTGGTTTAAACCGAAGGTGGACACAAAAGGTTGGAGTATCTCAGAGGGGCAGGCAGCATCTCTGGAGAGAAGGAATGTGTCGAGACTCGACCCGAAACATCACCCGTTCCATCTCTCCAGAGATGCTGCCTGTCCCACTGAGTTACTCCAGCCTTTTGTACTTATCTACAGGTGTGCAGGGAGTGGATGTGGAAACAGGATATGATGGAACTGGTGTGAAAGGGTGAACGATGGCCAACTGTGGCTCAGTGGGCTGAAAGTCCTGTTTCCATGCTGTATCTCTTAAAGTAAATTAAAGCAGGCACCTACCGCCTCCTGCGCATGGCTCTCCAAGTCACACATCATTGTGATTTGAAACAGAGTCACTAAAACCTCTTGGCCTCTAAATCCTGGTCTAAATCCTAGATCTCTCCGGCCAACGGGTATGTGGAGACACAATCGCCTGATGGACTGTGTAGGAAGGAACTGCAGATGCTGGTTTAAACCGAAGAAAGACACAAATAACTGGAGTAACTCAGCGGGACAGGCAGCATCTCTGGAGAGAAGGAATAATGTGTGCCGTTTCCCATTCCTTCTCTCCATGGGAATTGTCACCAATTCCTTCTCTCCAGAGATGCCGCCTAATCCGTTGAGTCACCCAAGTTTTTTTTTGTGTCTATCACCCGAAGGACACCGCAGTTCAAGAAGGCAACTTCCCCTTACGTCCTCAAGGGTGCAAAACTCTGGAAAGGCCACACACTAACTCTGCTGGCCAGGCAGCATCTCCGGCGAACCTGGGTAAGTGACGTTTCAGGTCGAGACCCTTCCCAGCATCTGCCGTTCCTCTGTTCCGCGTGATAAACGCTGGCCTTGCCCGTAATGCCCAGATGTCAAGTTGGGAAAAGAGGAAGTACAACGGGATCTGTGGGTCCTTGTACATCAGTCTATGAAAGTAAGCATGCAGGTACAGCAGGCAGTGAAGAAAGCGAATGGCATGTTGGCCTTTATGTCAAGAGGAATCGAATATAGGTCCTTCTGCAGTTGTACAGAGCCCTAGTGTGACCACACCTGGAGTATTGTGTGCAGTTTTGGTCCCCTAATTTGAAGAAGGACATTCTTGCTATTGAGGGAGTGCAGCGCAGGTTTACAAGGTTAATTCCCGGGATGGCGGGACTGTCATATGCTGAGAGAATGGAGCGGCAGGGCATGTACACTCTGGGGTTTAGAAGGATGAGAGGTTATCTCATTGAAACATATAAGATTGTTAAGGGCTTGGACACGCTAGAGGCAGGAAACATGTTCTCGATATTGGGGGAGTCCAGGACCTGGGGCCACAGTTTAAGAATATGGAGTAAGCCATTTCCTCGGAGACGAGGAAACACTTTTTCCCACAGAGAGTGGTGAGTCTGTGGAATTCTCTGCCTCAGAGGGTGGTGGAAGCGGGTTCTCTGGATGCTTTCAAGCGAGAGCTAGACAGGGCTCTTAAAGACAGCGAAGTCAGGGGATATGGGGAGAAGGCTGATTGTGGTTCCCGGAGGTTTTTGTCAGTCTCCCTCATGGTCGAAAGTGGTTTCCGCTTCTTCGATGTTCCGAAGATTATTTAAAAATTTGAAAGAACCTCCGGGAACCGCACGGAAACCTTGGGTGAGGCGCAAAGTCTCCAGAGGTTTCCGTTCAGGTTTCCGAAGTGGGACAGGGGCAAGAGGAAACAGGCCATTGCTAGCTGTTTGTTGGGTGAAAACGAGAAGCTGGTGTGACTTGGGCGGTGGAGGGATAGGGAGAGAGGGAATGCCGGGGCTATCTGAAGTGAGAGACATCAATATCCATGCCACTGGGCTGTAATCTGCCCAAGCGATATTTACATTGACAATGATGAAGGATGGAACGTGGCAAATTCCTGAGTCAGGAAGAATTTTCTACTGGTTCAGGAGATTGTATGATTGCCTTTGACAAAGAATTTCCCAGTTATTTCTTTCTGGAAATGGTCGCAGTCATATTTCTTGCAGGCGGCAGCAGCACGGATTGATTGTGACACAATCGACCGGTCTTTTTAGTTCCACCTCTCCTTTCTTTGTCGAGCCTTTGAAAGTGCTGGCTGTGGCTCAGCTGCTGGTGCCTTCAGAACGCTGCATGTTCAAATCCCATGCCATTAACCTGTCCAGCATGTACAGCAGGTTGATTCCCCCAGTGGAGTGTTGTGTGACTGCTTCAATGTCAGTGCAAATGTCTTCTAAATTTAGGATTAGGGTCTGTCCCACCAGTATGCAACTCCATGCGATGAGCGCGACCTAACGTGGTCGCTTGAGCAATTCGGCGTCGCAGGGCCGGTCCCACTTCGATCGCCGGAGCCGTGCGGAATTGTGCGGAGTTCATCCCGACATCGCGCGGGGCTCCGAAAAACTGACCGTGTTCAAACTAGAAGCGGGGGCCGCGCGGAGGTCGGGTGATCCTTGTACAGGGCGGTTCCCACCAGCATGCGCCTGCATGCGGCAAGCGCGACCAAACCGGCAGCGAGGGCCGCGCGGAGGTCGGGTGAGTGGCGCAACGCGGCGCAAAGTGAGGCGAACTTGGAGCGAAGTCTAAGGTAAGTTCGCCAGGACAGAGAGGGGCACACAGAGAGGGGCACAGAGGCACACACACAGAGGGCCACGGAGCCACACACATAGAGGGTCACGGAGGCACCTACAGAGAGGGTGACGGAGGCACGACGTCGAGGCGGTGTGTAATGCGTCGAGGCGACTGTGAGCCGACAAGCCGTTGCCGCGCGGAATTTTTGAACATAGTCAGTTTTTCGGAGCCCCGCGCGATGTCGGGACGAACTCCGCACAATTCCGCACGGCTCCGGCGATCGAAGTGGGACCGGCCCCGCGACACCGGACGGCTCAAGCAACCGCGTTAGGTCGCGCTCATCGCATGGAGTTGCATGCTGGTGGGACAGGCCCTTAAGGTGGGATGTGTTTTCAAGCTTCTGTATTTTCTGCCTGATAGGAGTGGGGAGAAGGATTAACTGGGATGGGGAAGGTGCTTGTTATGTTGGCTGTTTGCCGAGGCAAGGCGAAGTGTCGATGCACTTAGTGGTGGGGAGTCTGGTGGACTGGGCTACATTCACAACTTTCAGATGAGATTTCAGATGAGGTATTAATCAAGGACTTCTACCTGACAGGTAGGTACTGTGACACTCTCCTGAAAAAATCATACATGATGTGCTGGAAGGAACTGCAGATGCTGGTTTACACCGAAGATAGATACAAAATGCTGGAGTCACTCAGCGGTTCAGGCAGCATCTCTGGAGAGAAGGAATGGGTGACGTTTTGGGTCGAGACCCTTCTTCAGAGTCTTGATAAAACCTCTAGAGAAAAGGAAAGGAGGAAATAAGGATGGAAACAGGCTCTTTGGCCCACCAAATCCATTAATCACCCATACACTTGTTCTATATTATTCTGTTGATGCCATGAAGAAAGGTTGCAAGTGGAAACGTCACCCATCCTTTTTCTACTGAGATGCTGCCTGTCCCGCTGAGTTACTCTAACGTTTTGTGTCTATCTTACTAAAGTTAAAACTTAGCTGGTTACTACATTCCTACCCATGGCAGCCTGTGTTCGAATTGAGTGCTTGTCTCCTTTGCTTATAATAGTGAAAGGCCTGGATAGAGTGGATGTGGAGAGGATGCTTCCACTGGTGTGAGAGTCCAGGACCAGAGGTTATAGCCTCAGAATTTAAAGGGCGTTCCTGAGGGAAGGAGATGAGGAGGATTCTATTTAGTCCGTCGGTGGTGAATCTGGGGAATTCATGGCCACAGAAGGATGTGGAATTCGCCAATGGATATTTTTAAGGCAGAGATAGATGGATGCTTGATTAGTACGGGAGTCATGGGTTATGGGGAGAAGGCAGGACTATTGGGTTAGAAGGGAGAGATAGAACAGGCATGATTGAATGGCGGAGTAGACTTGATGGGCCGAATGGCCTAATTCTGCTCCTATCACTTATGCGTCTATGTCCCAAATGAGCACAGAATTATCCGAATGCTCTCCGAATGTCCCTTGATCTTTCCACAAGCTTGGTGTAAGGCCAACATGCCAGAATTTTGTGCAGTTTCTGCATTCCTTTTTATTTCTCTCAAGGCTGCAAATGAATAAAGTGTATTGATTCCCCATAACGTCCTGGCTCATAATTCAAAAACCCATGAGAACCTTTGCTAAGGCATGTGATTTTTATTACCACGATCGCCGATCATTTACTTCACCTCCGTGTCATTAATACACCCAATGGCTGATGTGTGGCTCAGGTCCCAGGGTGTACAATCGGGTGGCAATGTTGAACCTTCCCATAGGCATAACCGTGCTGGAGGAATTGTCGATGAACCCTGGTTTTCCAGCTGGAAAAACAAATCAATGATTCATATTCATAAATCACAGGAACGGAATTAGGCCATTCGGCCTATCTAGTCTACCCCGCTGAAACGTGTAGGTAGGAACTGTAGATGCCGGTTTAAACCGATGATAGACACAAAAGGCTGGAGTAACTCAGCGGGTCAGGCAGCATCTCTGGAGCGAAGGAATGGGTGACGTTTCGGGTCGAGACCCTTCTTCAACCTGAAGAAGGGTCTCGGCCTGAAGGGTCTTGAACTGAAACGTCACCTACTCCTTCTCTCCAGAGATGCTGCCTGACCCACTGAGTTACTCCAGCTTTTTGTGTGAATCTTTAGTCTACCTGCCAATGACAATGGCGGATGGGAAAATCCGACTGGGATTAATTTGCAGATGAGGGTTTTTTATGCCTGGATGCAACATTGTCAAAGATTGGATTCAGTTTAAGGAGCAGTTATTTATAATATTATAATCATCTCTGTTGCCATTTTACCAATTAACTCTAACAATGGCAGTGCAGGAGATACTTTGATAGGAAATAGAAGGAATAAGCCATTCACCTCTTGGACCTAAGCTGCTATTCACTAAGATCCTGTCTAATCTTTAATCTCTGCACTCCTTACTGCGTTGATCCCTAATCGCTTGAGCCCCCTTATCTCCAATAATAACCCTGTCTTGAATCTGCTCAGGTAGTGAATCCTAAACGTTCACTGTCATCTGGATGAAGATGTTTCATCTCATCTCTGTCTTGCACACCTGACCTGAGGCTGAAGAAGGGTCTTGACCCGAAACTTTGCATATTCCTTATCTCCGTAGATGCCGCCTGTCCCGCTGTGTTACTCCAGCATTTTGTGTCCATCTTCTGTGTTCTTACGATGTATCCCATTTTCATGCGAAAGAACATCAAGCATTAATCCTCTCGGGCACTGCTGGAGTTTTATCTCACAATCCAATCAACCCTCAACTCTTAGAACTCTCGAGTACTGGCACGACCACGTTCTCAAAATATATATATTATTTCGCCATATTCAATGACCAAATGTGTAATATGTTCCTTTACTACAAGGACATTGTCAATTTGCTTTGTAAGTGGCAAGAATCTCAACCCAGTTCCATAAGTAGCAGAATTAAGCCATTCGGCCCATCAAGTCTACTCCGTCATTCATTCATGGCTGATCTATCTTTCTCTCAACCCCCCATTCTCCTGCCTTCTCTCCATAACTCATATCATAGAAACATAGAAAAATAGAAATTAGGTGCAGGAGTAGGCCATTCGGCCCTTCGAGCCTGCACTGCCATTCAATATGATCATGGCTGATCATCCAACTCAGTATCCCGTACCTGCCTTCTCTCCATACCCTCTGATCCCTTTAGCCACAAGGGCCACATCTAACTCCCTCTTAAATATAGACAATGAACTGGCCTCAACTACCCTCTGTGGCAGAGAGTTCCAGAGATTCACCACTCTCTGTGTGAAAAAAGTCCTTCTCATCTCGGTCCTAAAAGATTTCCCCTTAATCCTTAAGCTGTGACCCCTTGTCCTGGACCTCCCCAACATCGGGAACAATCTTCTTGCATCTAGCCTGTCCAACCCCTTAAGAATTTTGTAAGTTTCTATAAGATCCCCTCTCAATCTCCTAAATTCTAGAGAGTATAAACCAAGTATATCCAGTCTTTCTTCATAAGACAGTCTCTGCCTCAACTACCTCCTCTGGCAGTACGTTCCAAACACCCACCATCTTTTGTGGGTAAAAGTTACCCCTCAGATTCCTATTACATTGTTTCCTCTTCAGCCTAAACCTAATTCCTCTGGTTCTCGATTCCCCTACTCTGGGCAAGGGACTCTGTGCGTCAATACCACATACACTGTCTACTCTACAAGTTTCACGTGAACAACCAATTTCATTGCACCCTGGTGCATGTGACAATAACCTAATTTGAATCTTAAACTGGTGCGAAACGGGAGCTGGAGAGATCTTGATTGCTGCTGGAGAGATCTTGATTGCTGCTGTAGATGGGAGCAGTATCGTCCTCTGTGCAAAGAAACTAACTGATGAGCAAGAACAAAGAAAATGGGCGGAACAGTGGCGCAGCGGTAGAGTTGCTGCCGTGTGCCCCTGTCCCACTTAGGAAACCTGAACGGAAACCTCTGGAGACTTTGCGCCCCACCCAAGGTTTCCGTGCGGTTCCCGGAGGTTCCCGGAGGTTTTTGTCAGTCTCCCTAATGGTCGAAAGTGGTTTCCTCTTCTTCTATGTTACGGCGACTATTTCGAAAAATTGAAAAAGCCTCCGGGAACCTGACAAAAACCGCCGGGAACCTCCAGGAACCGCGCGGAAACCTTGGGTGGGGCGCAAAGTCTCCAGAGTTTTCCGTTCATGTTTCCTAAGTGGGACAGGGGCATAATTCTCTTACTCCAGATACGGATCACATTGTAGTGACATGGAATCTCGGGTTCGATCCTGACTATGGGTGCTGTCTGTACAGAGTTTGTACATTCGCCCCATGAACTGCGTGGGTTTTCTCCTGGATCTCCGGTTTCCACCCACACTCCAAAGACGTACAGGTTTGTAGGTTTCGGTAAAAATTGTAAATTGCCGCTAGTGTGGGAAGGAACTGCAGGTGCTGGCTTACACTGAAATGCTGGAGTAACTCAGTGGGACAGGCAGCGTCTCTGGATAGAAGGAGTGGGTGACGTTTCGGGTTGAGACCCTTCTTCAGACTCGAGTGCGTGTGGGATAGTGTTTGTGCATGGGGATCGCTGGTTGGTGCGGACTCGGTAGAGCTGAACGGTCTGTGTCCGCGCTGGGTCTCTAAGCTAAGCTAAACTAAACTAAGCGGTGAAACCTAGCCGGCTGTCAGAATTAGTCTATTGGGGCTGAATCCCAGTGGTCGCTTCTGAGAAGAACAACAGCAGCAAGCACGATTGGCTTTCCCTCTCAGGAATGCTCTCATCACTGATGGCTGGGCTCCAACATGCATTTTAATTACTGATTAACAAGTTATGTGGCTGATGAAGAGCATTGAAGGGGATGTAATGGTCTGGCAACGCTGCTCTGCTCCATCTGATTTTGCTGCTTTATTTTAAACCTGAACGAGAGGTGAGTCAAGCACCATCCTCTTGATAGCCTGCAATGCAACCGTATCAGCATTGAAGATAGACATGAAAGGTTTGAGTAACTCGGTGGATTCAGGCAGCATCTCTGGAGAAAAGGATGGGGCGAGGTACCGGGCCGAGACCCTTCTACAGACTGAGAATCAGAGGAGGGGGAAATGAAAGATATGAAAAGGTACAAATGAATGAAAAGTATGCAAAAGGACAAAATCAAAGCCAGTGACGATGATCAAGGAAAGGTGGAGCCCACAAAGGTGTATTGTTGGCTGTGGAGTAGGTGCTCACCAAAGATCCTATAGCGGAGCAAGATAGCCCACTCCTGTTAAATCAAATGGGCGGATGTGTAGTACGCACTGGAGCGGAACATGGGCCATTTATTCGGCCATTTTAGTAATCCGACCCGACTTTGGTTATCCCTCTCGCAGTGGAATCAGTGCTGTGGGGAACAGTTTGTGTGTGTGTGTGATTATAGATTCATAATTCATAATTCTGTTATTTTTAGTTAATGATTAATATGTTAATAAATTATAATTCTGTTAAAAATACTTTGCAAACCTCCCCGCAACTTTCCCCTGGTGTCCCAGCCGTGCTGATCCGGGCCAGACTTCCCACACGCTGCGGAAGGAACATAGGCATCTTTTTGCTTTTTATGGTGAGACAGAGAGGCAGAAAGAAAATGAGGAGAAGATTTTTATCAAAGATCTTTAAATTTTACGAGGATGTTTCCGTAACCATCTCTCCACTACGGGATCTTTGGTGCGGAGACGGAAGCCGGTTACAGAAATGGGGCTGAAGATTACCCATGAATCTGCCCATGACCGTACTACGTCTTTCTTGTCGAGTGGACTATCTTGCTCCGCTATAGGATCTTTGGTGCTAACGAGTGCGACAAGCGGTTTCCGACTCTGGTTCCAACCCAGATTACAAGTACCGACTGTCTATCCACTGATTTCTACACCTAGTCCTTCTCTCCAGAGATGCTGCCTGCCCCGCTGAGTTACTCCAGCATTTTGTGTCCATTTTCAGTATAAACCAGCATCTGCAGTTTCTTCCTACACGTTACGTATGAAAATTGATTTTTCCATGTTTAAGGTGAGTCATAGAGTGACACAGTGTGGAAACAGGCCCTTCGGCCCAACACCAGCCAACATGTCCCAGCTACACTAGCCCTACCTGTCCGCATTTGGTCCAAACCTGTCCTTTCCATGTACCTGTCTAGTTTTTTCATAAATGTTGGGATAGTCTCTGCCGCATCTACCAATTCTCTGGCAGCTTGTTCCATACCTTTGTGTGGAAAAGGTGCCCCTCAGATTCCCATTAAATCTTTTTCCCCTTTACCTTAAACCTATGTAATGCCCCTTCCCCATCCAAATGAGCAGCCATTTGTCCAACCACCTCCCACTCCTCCCCAGTCACCCCTCGCCTTCTCCCCTCCTCCGTACACTCACCTCCCATCCCAGTCTGGAAGGAAAGGCATGCTTCACCATCTGACCCTGTTCATTGGCTGGAGGAAGAGTGAGTGCTGATTACTCCCAGGATTCAGCAAGGTGTACATTGCAAGATCCATTCTTAAATTTATGTTCATTAGTGCTAGGAATAGTATTAGGCCATTCGGCCCATCAAGTCTACTTTGCCATTCAATCTTGTCTGATGTATCATTCCCTCCTAACCCCATTCTCCTGCCTTCTCCCCATAACCCCTGACGCCATTAAGTGATTAATGGATCAATTAACGCATCTTCAAATGATACGCTGTAGAAAGCATTATATCGGGACGCATCACAGCATGGTTGGGAGACAGCTCCATCAAAAACCACAGGAAATTGCAGAGAATTGTGGACCGACTGCCCAGACCATCACACAAACCAACCTCCCTTTCATTGACGGTATACAAAATGCTGGAGAAACTCAGCGGGTGCAGCAGCATCTATGGAGCGAAGGAGATAGGCGACATTTCAGGCCGAAACCCTTCTTCAGACTGATGGGGGGTTGGGGGAGGCGGGGGGAAGAAAGGAAAAAGGAGGAGGAGGAGGAGCCCGAGGGCTGAGGGAGAGGTGGGAAGGGGAGGAGACAGCAAGGGTTAACAGAATTGAGAGAATTCGATGTTCATGCCAAGAGATGCAGACTCCCCAAGCGGAATATCAGGTGCTTTTCCTCCAGTTGCGGTTTTGCTCGCTCTGGCCGTGGAGGAGGCCCAGGACAGAGAGGTCGGATACGGAATGGGAGGGGGAGTTGAAGTGCTGAGCCACCGGGAGGTCGGGTTGGTTATTGCGGACCGAGCGGAGGTGTTCAGCGAAACGATCGCCAAGCCTCCGCTTGGTCTCACCGATATAGATCAGTTGACATCTAGAGCAGCGGATACAATAGATGAGGTTGGAGGAGGTGCAGGATCTGGAACGACTGTTTGAGTCCTTGAATGGTGTAGAGGGGGGAGGTAAAGCGACCTTTCATTGACTCCTTCTACACTTCACGCAGCCTCGGCAAGCCGACCAGGATATTCGAGGACTACTCTTTCCCCGGTCACTCCCTCTTCCCCCTTCTCCCATCAGGCAAGAGGAACAGAAATTTGAAACCGCACACCTCCAGATTCAGGGGCAGTTCCTTCCCAGCTGTTATCAGGCAACTGAACCATCCCACCAACATCTGGAGAGCAGTCCTGAGCTACCATCTACCTCATTGAAGACCCTCAGATTATCTTTACTGAGACTTTACCAGACGTTCTCTTGCACCAAATGTTATTCCCTTTATCCTATATCTGTGCACAGTGGACACATCGATTGTGATCATATATTATCTTTCCGCTGACTGGTTAGAACGCAACAAAATGCTTTCCATTGTGCCTTGGTACACGTGATAATGAACTAAACTATTGAGGCCCATGTAGCTCTGCCATTTTATCTTCTCAGCAATTGACAATGGACGGGAAAATGGCTTGATCATTGGACTACAATAATACTTCAATTTATGAAGGAAAAAAATTGCTGGAAAATAATAGTTTAATGACATTTCATCAATCAGAAAGTATGGACGATACCTATTTTGGATGCTTTGGTATGTGCACACAACAAGGTGAGTTCATATGGTTAAAGATGGAATACTATTCGACACAATGAAAAATAAGGGGCTGTCCCACTTGGGCGACCTAATTGGCGAGTTTAGAAGAGTTTGAAAAAATGACATGTTGAAGACCTCCTTCGACTATGTTGAAGACCAGCTTCGACTAGCTGCGACACCGAATAGTGGAGAGTGAAGGCGACCTCCTTCGATCTCCTTCGACCTCCCTTCGACTATGATGAAGACTATCTACAACTACCTTCAACTACCCTCGATTACCTACGACGAACATGCCGACCTACTACGACTAAACCTACGAGTAAAAAAAGTATCGATTTTTTCCATGGCGACCTTTTTTAACTCGCGGGCATTTTTTAACATATTGAAAAAAACGCCGCGACCTAGCTGAGGCCTGGAGTACGCGGGGACCACTCTCGAGTGTGAAGGAGAGTTACGAAGACCTCCTATGACCTAGTGTCGACCATGCTGCGAGTATGAGTCGAGTGCAAACTCGCCAGAACTCGCGGATTATGTCGCCCAAGTGGGACAGGCCCTATAGCTTCACAAATCGAAGATACAGACCACAAAGTATCAAATAATGTCAGACCAAAAATTGACAATAATAAGAGGAAATTCTGAGAATACACAGCCAGTCAGGCTTTATCTTTCATCTGAACACTGTGGACGGCTTGATTGTGATCGTCCATAATGTTTTCTTTGACTGGACAGCATGCAAAAAAGCTTTTCCCTGTACTGTGCGTGCGGCAATAATAAACTAATCTAAACTAAACAGCCAACAATGGCCTGTTTCCATTCTCATCGTTACTTTTATCATTTCTTTCATTCATTGTTCTTTATCTCTCTACATCATCGTCTATATCCTCTTCTCTTCTTGCATGTGGCGTGCACAGCCGAAAGGGCCTGTCCCACTGTACGAGGTAATTCAAGAGCTCTCCCGAGTTAAAAAAAAAATCACGCTCGTGGTACGTACTTAGAATGTACGTAGCGGCTACGTCGGAGCTCGTGGATGTCTCGCAGCGGCTCGTAGCGCTAACGGCAGGTTGTCGGGAAACGCGGTAACTCGTGAAGTTTTTTCTGCACTGTGAAAAATGTCCACGAGAGCCCCGAGTACCTACTAGCGGCCATTACCGTAATTCTCCGAGTTTGAATCAGGGGAAACTCGGGAGAACTCTTGAATTACCTCGTACAGTGGGACAGCCCCTTAAAGTTGTCGGACAACTTGTTCTATTTCATTTTATTTGATTGTGCACGGCAGGTTCATTGTATTCGTCGAAACAGGGCGGACCACGTGAAGGTTGCAATCTCCCACCCCATCATCTACATTTCTTATTTCCCTTATCCCTAACCAGTCTGAAGAAGGGTCTCGACCCAAAACGTCACCCATTCCTTCTCTCCAAAGATGCTGCCTGTCCCACTGCGTTACTCCAGCTTTTTGTGTCTAAACTAAACTAATCATATTTTTCAGTGACACTGTTCAGGAACACTTTTTAGGGGCAGATAGATTCATGGAGAGTTATAAAGTAATACAGTGTGGAAACAAGCCTTTTGGCCCAACTTGCCCACACCAACCAACATGTCCCATCAACACTAGTCTCACCTGCCTGCATTTGGTCCATATCCCTCTGAACCTGTCCTATCCATGTACCTGTCTAACTGTTTCTTAAATGTTGGGATAGTCCCTGCCTCAACTACCTCCTCCGGCAGCTCATTCCATGCACCCACCACCCTTTGTGTGAAAATGTCACCCCTCAGAATCCCTGGTAAATCTTTTCCCCTTCACCTTAAAGCTATGCCTTAAGTATCTCTATCAACGTGAGATAATTGATACTTAGATAACGAAATAAAGGAGGTAGCATTTCTTAAAGCACCTTTCATGACTTCAGGCCATTCTTGAGCACTTTATACCAAATTAAGTGGTCACTGCTGTTATATAAGATTTGTGATTGCTGAATTGTGGACAGCAATGAAATTATATGACCAAGTGATCTGCTTATTGATGTTAGCACAAGACTGAGAGAGATAGCCACTTTTAATTATAGGTATATAACCTCAAATTATTTACACAGTGTGTAATTTAATGTCAAGTAATTGACCATTAAAATGCATACACTTTAATGGGAGCTAAATGACAATAGTTCTATTTGTTTAATTTGGTGCTTTCTTTCTATTGAATACCTATTTTTGCACACTTTAGTTTAGTTTAGGTTAGTTTCGAGATACAGTGCGGAAACAGGCCTTTCAGCCCACCGAATCCGCGCCGACCAACGAACCCAGCCGCTAAAGGGCCTGACCCAGTTTCATGACCTTTTTTACCCATGGACATTTTTCATCAGGCTAGAAAAACGCCCCGACCTACTTGATGCCACAAGTACCTACGACTAGCATCACGGCCTGCTACGACCTACCTACGACCTACCTACGACCTTGTGACGACCATGTTGCGAGTGTGAGTCAAGGGCAAACTCGGCAGAGGTCTTGATTTAGGTTGTGAAAGTGGGACAGGCCCTTAACGCTATCCTGCACACTCCCGAGACAATTTACTATTTTACCGAGCCTATAAACCTACATATGTATGTCTCTGGAGTGTGGATGGAAACGGAAGATCTCTGACAAAACCAATGCCGGTCTCGGGGAGAACGTAAAAAACTCCGCACAAACAAGCACCCGTGGTCGGGATTGAACCCGGGTCCCTGGCGCTGTAAGGAGGCAACTCAACCGCTGCGCCACCGTGCCGCAGGTAAGTTTCAGGAAGTGTGCGGGATCTTTGGGAAGAGGATTTATCAGGCGAGCCAGCGACCGACCCTATTGAAGGTTTCTTTCAGACTGAACGCCTGGATGTGCTTCAGTTGTAACGCATCCGTGCTTAAGTAATGGACGATGATGAGCAAAGCTGTGTGTTCCTCCACGCAGGTTAACAAAACCATGTCAGAATTGCATTAATGTACTCAATGAATGCTGCACAAGCCTGTCCTTGGCTGCATCAGCACCAGCACCTCCTATGACAGAACCAGAGTAATTACCTGATGAGGTTAACGCACTTTTGGAATGGCTGCTCACCTGCTGATGTTAATGGATGTCAAACAATGGTGAAGGGCAACGTGAGAACAGCAGACTCTGGCTAGATCTCCTGGAAGTATTCCAAGGCAGCACAGCGGCAGAGATGCTACCTTACAGCACCAGAGACCCGGGTTCAATCCTGACCATGGGTTGCATGTCTGTAGGGAGGTTGGACGATCTCCATGTGCTCTGCATGGGATTTCTTCAAGATCTTCTGTTTCCTCCCACACTCCAAAGATGTACAGGTTTGTAGGTTACTTGGCCTGGTATAAATGTAAAATTGTCCCCAGAGTGTGTAGGGTAGTGGTCTTCTTCTTCTTTCGTGTGGCGTGCACAGCCTAAAGTTGTTGGACAACTTGTTCTATTTGATCTTCCGTTTGTGCACGTCGAGTTGATTGCATTAGTCGAAACAGGGCGGACCACGTGAAGGTTGCAATCTTCCACCCCTAGGGTAGTGTTAATGTGTGGGGATCACTGGTCGATGCGGACTCGGTGGGCCGAAGGGCCTGTTTCTGCATTGTTTCTGCTTAGATAGTGTGGACAACCAGAACCATTTTCCCAAGGTGGGAATGTCCAACAAAAGAGGGCATAGCTACAAGATGAGAGGGGGCAAGTTTAATGGTTATATGTTCATGAATGACATGAGCTGAATTAGGCCATTCGGCCCATCAAGTCAACAAAATAGAGAGAGTACAGAGGAGATTTACTAGAATGTTGCCTGGGTTCCAGCAACTAAGTTACAGAGAAAGGTTGAACAAGTTAGGTCTTTATTCTTTGGAGCGCAGAAGGTTAAGGGGGGACTTGATTGAGGTCTTTAAAATGATGAAAGGGATAGACAGAGTTGACGTGGATAAGCTTTTCCCATTGAGGGTAGGGAAGATTCAAACAAGAGGGCATGACATGAGAATTAAGGGACAGAAGTTTAGGGGTAACATGAGGGGGAACTTCTTTACTCAGAGAGTGGTGGCTGTGTGGAATGATCTTCCAGCAGAAGTGGTGGAGGCAGCATCGATTTTAACATTTAAAAGTAAAGTGGATAGGTATATGGACGGGAAGGGAATGGAGGGGTATGGTCTGAGTGCAGGTAGATGGGACTAGGGGAAAATAAATGGTCGGCACGGACTGGAAGGGCCGAGAAGGCCTGTTTTCCGTGCTGTAATTGTTATATGGTTATCAGTCTACTCCGCCATTCAATCATGACTGATCTATCTCTCTCTCCTAACCCCATTCTCCCCATAACCCCTGACACCCATGTTGATCAAGAATCTATCTCTGCCTTAAAAATATCCTTTGACTTGGCCTCCATGGCCTTCAGTGGCAGAATTGCACAGGTTCACCACCTTCTGCCAAAATTAATTCCTCCTCATCTCTTTCTTAACGGAACGTCCTTTAATTCCTCTGTTCCTAGACTCTCCCACTAGTGGAAACATTCTCTCCACATCCAATGGAGGTGTGTGGAGCAAGTTTTTTTTATGCAGAGAGCAGTAAGGTAACTGGATTGCAATGCCAGAGTTGGTGGTGGAGGCCGATATGATAGAGATGTTTAGATAGGCACATAAAAGTGCAGGGAGCATGTGGTTTTGAATCATGTACAGGCAGCTGAGATCATTTTCACTTGGCATCATGTTCAGCACAGACAATATGGGCCGAAGGGCCCGTTTGTGTGCTGTACTGTTTGAGGTTGAAGTCTATCATTACTGAGATCAGCTTTTGTTGACATTTCCGTTATATTTTGTTGCTTGATCTAAACAGCCAGCAGACATAATGGGATTCAAACTCATATGTCAGGGTTGATGGTGCAGAAGACAGGCTACTAGTCTAGTGACCTTAACAGAATAATACTGAGGGGAAACACTGAGAACACAACATGCCTTCTGCACCAGCATCCACATATTGGAATGGTCGTGGAGGTCATTTTATATCAAGCAAGAAGATCCAGACTATTTATTTGTCCTGTAAGAGTGTTAGTGGATTATTTAAATTGAGTTTATTGTCTTAATGAGTTTAGCGATACAACATGGAAACAGGCCCTATGGCCCACCGAGAACGGAGACGAGGAAGCACTTATTTCTCACAGAGAGTGGTGAGTGCGGAATTCTCTGCCTCAGGTGGAGGCAGGTTCTCTGGATACTTTCAAGAGAGACCTAGATAGGGCTCTTAAAAATAGTGGAGTCAAGGAATATGGGGAGAAGGCAGGAACGGGGCACTGATTGGGGATGATCAGCCATGATCACATTGAACGGTGCTGGCTCGAAGGGCCGAATGGCCTACTCCTGCACCTATTGTCTATTGTCTATTGAGTCTGCACTGATCACCCGCCCACTAGTTTTATTTTATACAATAGGGGATATTCAAGAGGCCAATGAACCTACAAGCATGTACACCTTTGGAATGTGGGAGGAAACCAGAGCACCCGGAGAAAACCCACGAGGTCACCGGAAGATTGTACAAACTCCGAACAGACAGCACCCATGGTCAGGATCGAACCTGGGTCTCTGGAGCCGTAAGACAGCAACTCTACCGCTGCGCCACCGTGCCACCCTTGTCATCTGCCCGAGGATGGTGATGTGGAGATAGAGTGAAACTCTTGCTTGCAGAATCATCACAAATGCACAGAATTAACTGATACGTAGAATATAAATTATATATAAATCATGTATATAAGAGAGTGAAGAGAAAAGGAGCTTGCAAAAACAAGATATGAGTGCAAAATGCAATACGATAGACGTAGCTTTCTTGAGGCAGAGCTGCATTTAAATTATTTTAATATTCTGCAGCATCCTCAACACTGAGTCAAAAGATTGCGAGTCAAGGCCTTTATTACACGGCGTAAACTGATGCGGAGGGAGCCTTGCATTTGATGTGTCTTCATTCAGACGGAAAGCTAAGCCAGAGCTTTGGCTATCTGCTTGGAAGAGCCTGATTGTTTTAGTTGAGTTTAGTTTAGAGATACAGCGCGGAAGCAGGCCCTTTGGCCCACCGAGTCCGCGCCGACCAGCGATCCCCGCGCACTCATGCTATTCTACACACACTAAGGGCAATTTACAATTATACCGAGCCAATTTACCTACAAACCTGCACGTCTTTGGAGTGTGGGAGGAAACCTGGAGATCCCGGAGAAAACCCACGTGGTCACGGGGAGAACGTACAAACTCCGCACAGACAAGCACCCGCACTTGGGATCGAACCCGGGTCTCTGGCGCTGTAAGGTGGCATCTCCACCAGCGTGCCACCGTGCCGCTATTGTTGCTGAACCAATTGATGAAGCCTCTGACATCGTTCTGCAAACCAATGCCAGTCAAACAGAAAGCTTACATCTGATTGTGTGGGAAGGAATTGCAAATGAAGGTAGACACAAAATGCCTGGCCCCCTTGGGCGTCATTTGCACGTCATTTACCCTATGTCATTCACGCGTCACGACGCATGACGCGCACACGTGATGCGCGCATGGTGCATGGTGACGTAGGCAGTGTGCGTGGTTGCGCGCGGCAACCCCAGGATTTTGGGATGCACAAAATCTTCGCGCTCCATCTGGGAGTGGGACAGGCCATTAACTCAGCGGGACAGGCAACATCTCTGGTGAGCAGAAATGGGTGACGTTTCAGTTCGCGACCCGAAACGTCACCCATTCCTTCTCCCCAAAGATGCTGCCGGTCTCGCTGAGTTACTCCAGCATTTTGTGTCTATCTTAAGCTTATCTGATTGTTTGCCGATTTGCAGTTGGCGGCACTTTATCCTGTTGTGTTTTACACACAAAGGGTTAAGTCACACCCACAGCACTCGGTGGCAGGCAAAGCATTTGGGAATAGTGCTGTGTGATGATGTACTAAGGCATTATATAATTGCGCATCTACAGGTGACTAAAAGCAACGATAAAGATAATCTCACGTCTCTGTCAAATCCTGGTATAAACATTGACTTAATTCCCGGGCTCTTACATTTAACTTTCAAGGTTAAATAAAATTAATCCTAAGAATGAAGAATTCTTATTGTAATTGTCAATTTATGGGCTGTGGGTAAAACAACATAATCATTATTTCTCGGCTAACTGAGCAACCATTTCTGACCCGAAACGTCACCCATGCCTTCTCTCCAGAGATGCTGCCTGTCCTGCTGAGTGAATCCAGCATTTTGTGTCTACCTTTGATTTGAACCAGCATCTGCAGTTCTTTCCTGCACATCCTAACCATTTCTTTAATAGCTTCACTTCACATTCTCTCATTTATAGACTCATAGAGTCAGCGCACAAACAAGCCAATTGGCCCAACTTGCCCACACCAACCAATATGGCCATCTACACCATCATGTAGACACAAAATGCTGGAGTAACTCAGCGGGTGAGGCAACATCTCTGGAGAGAAGGAATGGGCGACGTTTCGGGTTGACACCCTGATATCAGGGGAGGGGGTGGGACAAAAATAGAATGTAGTCGGAGGCAGTAAGACTAGTGGGGGAACTGGGAAGGGGAAGGGGATGAAGAGAGAAAGCAAGGGCTATCTGAAGTTAGAAAAGTCAATGTTCATACCGCTGGGGTGTAAACTACCCGAGCAAAATATGAGGCGCTGTTCCTCCAATCTGCGCTGGGCCTCACTCTGACAATGGAGGAGGCCCAGGACAGAAAGGTCGGATTGGGAATGGGAGGGGGAGTTGAAGTGCTGAGCCACCGGGAGATCAGGTAGGTTAAGACGGACTGAGCGGAGGTGTTCAGTGAAACGATCGCCGAGCCTGCGCTTGGTCTCGCCGATGTAGAGAAGTTGACATCTGGAACAGCGGATACAGTAGATGAGGTTGGAGGAGGAGCAAGTGAACCTCTGTTTCACCTGTTTGGGTCTTTCCAGGTGAGGCAGAGGTCCACTTGACCCAAAACGGCACCCATCCTTTTTCTTCAGGGATGCAGCCTGCCCGGTGAATTACTCTAGCATTTTGTGTCTATCGAATTTAAACCAAGCTTTTCTCTACTTGAAGGGGAATTACTATTTGAGTCTGATGTTTCTGTCTTCAACGAGGTCTTTCTGTGTAGATAGTGGTTTGTTTCAAAGCAGAGAGAACTCGTAAGAAAACTAACAACAGATTTTAAAGTACAGAGATCCATTATAAAAGGCTGTTTATTGCAGGTGTAAGAGCCCTTGATTTTTTGTGTGACAATCATAATGAAGATAGAAGATTTTTCGACCCAATTACTGCTCCCGGCTCCAAAGTCAGCATGCTCCTTGCTCAGAATAAGTAATAAACCAGAGAGTATTTCAAATCTATATTGTGGGCTTCGAAAACCTTTGAGACCTTGTGAAGTGATGAAAAGCACCAGACAAATTAAGGCTCTACTTTTCTTTATATGAGGCGCACCACTCTCCACTAATATCCATTTGATTCAGATTAAATTTGTATTTCAGATGCATTTTCTGTGTGTTGGTTAGGTACATGGCTGCCAATGGTTTGTGTGTTCAGGTCTCACTTCAACATTTTTGGCTGATGCTCCTGTGCTGTGGTATGGGGAGGTGCCGCGCTGCTAAAAGGTGCCATCTTTTTGGAGAGCAAGGCGGGTGTACAATTTCCAATGATCCAATTTTCGGGGGCAGATTTTTGTCCATCACGTTTTCAGGATCTTGTTGCGTGACAATTAGAAGCATTGAAACTGTAATATATCCCAGGGAAGGCACATAATGAGTTTCCCCTACCCAAGGCAAGCCAATGAACAGAAGCACCTGAAGCAAAAGACTTGAATTTCTATAGCGCCTTTCACGTCCCTTTCAGGACATGCTGAGGCAATGGAATGGGTCTAGATGTCAGCTGATCTACATCGGTGAGACCAAGCGTAGGCTTGGCGACCGCTTCGCCGAACACCTCCGCTCGGTCCGCAATAACCAACCTGATCTCCCGGTGGCTCAGCACTTCAACTCCCCCTCCCATTCCGAATCCGACTTCTCTGTCCTGGGCCTCCTCCACGGCCAGAGTGAGGACCACCGGAAATTGGAGGAACAGCACCTCATATTTCTCTTGGGCAGTTTGTACCCCAGCGACTTGAACATTGACTTCTCTAATTTCAGCTACTCCTTAAGCACCTGTCCCACCAGCATGCAACTCCATGCGATGAGCGTGACCTAACGTGGTCGCTTGATCCGTCCGGCGTCGTGGGGCCGGTCCCACTTCGATCGCCAGAGCCGTGCGGAATTGTGCGGAGTTCGTCCCGACATCGCGTAGGGCTCTGTAAAACTGACCGTGTTCAAAAATTCCGCTCGGCGACGGCTTGTCGGCTCGCAGTCGCCTCGACGCATTACACGCCGCCTCGACGTCATGCCTCCTTGACCCTCTCTTTAGGTGCCTCCGTGACCCTCTCTGTGTGTGGCTTCGTGACCCTCTCTGTGTGTCCCTCTCTGTCCTGGCAAACTTACCTTTATGACTTCGCTCCAAGTTCGCCTCACTTTGCGCCGTGTTGCGCCACTCACCCGACCTCCACGCGGCCCCCGCTGCCGGTTTGGTCGTGCTCACCGCATGGAATCGCATGCTGGTGGGACAGGCCCTTAACTTTCTCCTCCCCTATCAGCTCTCCCTCAGCCCTCTGGCTCTACCTCTTCCTTTCTTCTTCCCGCCCCCCCCCCCCCACCCTCACATGAGTCTGAAGAAGGGTTTTGGCCTGAAACGTTGCCTATTTCCTTTGCTCCATATATGCTGCCTCACCCGCTGAGTTTCTCCAGCCTTTTTGTCTACCTTCAATGGAATGTGGTGACCTTATTGAGGTGTACAAGCTCATGAGGAGAACACTCACAGTCTTTTCAAGTAATGAAAATCAGGCCCTTTGGCCCACCGTGTCCATGTTGACCACATTGGCATATTGGGGTAGTCCCATTTGCCTGCATTTGGCTCAGATCCCTCTTATCCATCTATCTGTCCAAATGGTAGACACAAAAAGGTGGAGTAACTCAGCGGGACAGGCAACATCTCAGGCAAGAAGGAATGGATGACGTTTCGGGTCGAGCCCCTTCTTCAGTCTTGAAGGAGGGTCTCGACCAGAAATGTCACCCATTCCTTCTCTCCAGAGTTGCTTCCTTTCCCGCCAAGTTACACCAGCTTTTTGTGTCTATCTTCGGTTTAAACCAGCATCTGCAGTTCCTTCCTACATATATCTGTCCAAATGTCTTTTCAAAGTCGTATTTTTATCCAGTTCTATAGGTTCCTCCAGCAGCACGTTCCAGATACAGACTACCTTCTGAGTGAAGAAGGTCCCTCTTAAATCTCTCCCCTCTCACCTTATCCCTGTGCCCGCTGGTTTTAGATTCCCGTCTCCATCATTATTCAACAACAATGCTCCAGCAGTGCAGGCACTGTTTCAATTGCCCACGAATAGCAGCGCCACCACAGTGCACCCATGGATGATCATTAACGAGCAGCAATGCAGCAGCACTGCAGTCACCATGTCCATCGTCAATTTGCAGCAAAGCTGCTCCCGTGCAGGTACTACTTTGATCGGCACTGAGCAGAAATGGGACAACAGACAAATCACCATTTCGATCACCAATTAATCACTAATTTGATCACTGTCAAATTCTAAGCAAATATAAGACCCTAAGTTTTGCTAACTTTATTTCCTTACATTTAGTTAAATTGGTCTTCAGGTGCCTAAATGGCTCTGTTCCCCAGCTGCTGTGCAAAACAACAACAAGACTGCAAAGTGGTCCCAGATCCACCACCCCAGCAGTGTCAAAAGGCAATTGTCGTATCCCCTTCTGCAGAACATCTTTTGCTCAAACTGCCTTTTCAGTAAAAGGGACAACATTATGGAACTCACTGCCAGACCACTTGAAATGTATCCCTATATACGTCACATTCAAAAGAAACACAAAATTGTGGCTAATTCAACAACAATCTTGTTCTCATATTTAGTTTTTACACAGTGCTCTCTCTGTATGTCTTCTTCTCTTTTCCATTTTTTTAATCTCATTTCCATTTCCATTTTCCTATTTTTAATAATGTTAATCCGTATTATCATTTTTAACCAAAAGCCCTACTAGGGACAAGTGTTGCGAATTAGCTTTGGTTGAAGACACTATGATGCATACATTGGATGACTGTTTCAAGTGTATCTATGTTTATGTATCTGTCCCTATTTAAATAAACCTTAATCAATCAATCAATTAGGAGGAAATCTGCAATAGTGAGGTCTCTGTGTTGATCACTGATTAAAATTACTGGTGCGTCAGTGCGATCATGATCTTGGCCACTGACTCACAACAATGGTTCAGCAGAGCAGACACTATTTCAGCCACAAATTTATGCAAAGAGTGTGTCATTGCAATCATTACTTTGATCATTCGGAACAACAGCACTGCAACTGTATTGTCCCTGTTTCAATCACTAATTAAAAGCCATGGTTCATAAGTTCATAAGTTCAAGGAATGGAATTAAGCCATCAGGTCTACTTTCAATCATGGCTGATCTATCTCTCCCTCTCAACCCCGTTCTCCCGACACCCGTACTGATCGAGAATGTTTTGTTTAGTTTAATTTGGAGATACAGCATGGAACAAAAAAAACCTGTACATCTTTGGAGTTTGGGAGGAAACCGGCAATTCTGGAGAAAATCCATGAAGGCCACGAGGAGAATGTGCAGACTACACCCTTAGTCAGGATCGAACTTAGGTCTCTGGCGCTGTAAGCAGGGCTGGCCGTAGGAGGTGCGGGGCCCAATTGGGAACAATTTTAATTGAAATATAAATATATAACTATAAATGAGTCATATTCAGGCTCATATTCCCCGACCCCCTCCTTCTCAACGCTCCTGCCCTCCCCGCAACTTTACCCCTGGCCAGACTCCCCACACGCTGCGAAAGGAACTTTCCCTCCAATTGGTCCTTTGAACTAGTATTGTCATTCAATAAGATCACAACTGATTCATCTTGTCCCGGTGTTTCCCACCATCTCTCCACCTGCCGTCACCCTCCACCCCCCCACCCATTCAGTAAAACACAATTACATTTACTGAGGAATGTGGATCAATGCATTGATGACACATTGTGTTAACTACTGGCTGTTGACAAGTGCTAACAGTGGTAGTTAACAAATCGTTTTTGTCTGATGGCTGGTGCAGCGGTTTTTATCCATGTTCGTATTTAACAAGGCGAATGTTTTTAAAAAAAAATCTGTATTTAACAACGCGGATTCGTATTTCCGTACAAAACGCGGAAAATTAGCGCGGGACCCCCTTGGGCACGGGGCCCAATTGGGAGCAATCGGTCCAATTGGCTTAAGGCCAGCCCTGGCTGCAAGGCCACTCTGGCCGTGTCAATCTCCGCTTTAGAAATACCCAATGACATGACCTCCACAGCCTTCTGTGGCAATGAATTCCACATATTCTCACCTCCCTCTGACTAAAGAAATTCCTCCTCATCTCCTTTCTGAAGGTACGTTCTTTTATTCTGAGGCTCTGGCGCAATGAGGATGCTATTAATGTTGCAACTATTTCAATCATTAATTAGTAACAAATGCGTATTTGCACAATTGCCGTTTTAATCACTCATTAACAGTAATGAAGGAAGGTGCTGCTGCAATGCCAATCACTGCTTGTCGGATGATGATTGCAATGAATTGTGGACGCAGCCCAGACCATCACACAAAGCAACCTCCCTTCCAATGAGAATACACAAAATGCTGGAGAAACTCAGCGGGTGCAACAGCATCTATGGAGCGAAGGAGATAGGCAACGTTTCGGGCCAAAACCTTTCTTCAGACTGATGGGGGGTGGGGGGAGGCGGGGGGAAGAAAGGAAAAAGGAGGAGGAGGAGCCCGAGGGCTGAGGGAGAGGTGGGAAGGGGAGGAGGCAGTCTGGGTTAACAGAATTGAGAGAATTCAATGTTCATGCCAAGAGGATGCAGACTCCCCAAGCGGAATATGAGGTGCTGTTCCTCCAATTTGCGGTGTTGCTCACTCTGGCCGTGGAGGAGGCCCAGGACCGAGAGGTCGGATACGGAATGGGAGGGGGAGTTGAAGTGCTGAGCCACCGGGAGGTCGGGTTGGTTATTGCGGATCGAGCGGAGGTGTTCGGCGAAACGATCGCCAGGCCTCCGCTTGGTCTCACCGATGTGGATCAGCTGGCATCTAGAGCAGCGGATGCAATAGATGAGGTTGGAGGAGGTGCAGGTGAACCTCTGTCGGACCTGGAAGGACTGCTTGGGTCCTTGAAAGGAGTGGAGGGGGGAGGTGAAGGGACAAGTGTAGCATCTCTTGCTCCCTTCCGATGAAGCTCCCGTCCAATGACTCCATCTACACCTCACGCTGCCTCAGCATGGCCAAGAGCAAAATCAAGGCCACTCCATCTACATAAGTGATAGGAGAAGAATTGGGCCATTCGGCCCATCAACAATTCAATCACGGCTAATCTATCTCTCCCTCCTAACCCCATTCTCCTGCCTTCCCCCCCATAACCCCTGATACTGGTAAATCTTCTCTTCTCGCCTCCCCCATTGGGCAGTGCACACCTCCAGATTCAGGGACAGTTTCTATCCAGCTGTTATCAGGCAACTGGACCATCCTACTGCAACCACTACTATCTACCTCATTTATGACCCTCGGATTATCTTTGATCGGACTCTACAGACTTTACCTTGCACTAAACATTATTCCCTTATCATGTATCTATACATTGTAAATGGCTCGATTGTAATCATGTATTGTCTTTCCGCTGACTGGATAGCACGCAACAAAAGCTTTTCACTGTACCTCGGTACACGTTTAGTTTCGAGATACAGCGCGGAAACAGGGCCTTCGACCCACCGAGTCCGCGCCGACCAGCGATCCCTGCACATTAACACAAGCCTACACACACTAGGGACAATTTACACTTATACCAAGTATACAAATGTAACATTAAACTAAACAGAACTGAACTGAAATAGCGCAGTTGTTATTTTGTTCTCTAGCGGCAGTGATACAAGAGTTCAGGCAACTTTTGGATGGGTTTGATTAATGGCATTGGTTCAAAAGTGTAGGCAGTGTTCGGATCATTATAATTAACAGGAATGATGTAACTGTTCCGATCACTAACATTAACAGGTGCTCCACTTTGTTGCCAAGACTAATCTGGATGTCTTTGATCCAGAATGATAGCTAGGGTGCGAAGAAATTGGGCTCGGAACAGAATGTGAATCAGACGTTCTCTTGCTGGAAAGTGGATGGTGAGGACTCAGTCCACGACAAGATGCTTCATCTCAAAGGGTTGGGGAAGGGATCTGGGAGATGAGAGTGGTGACTCCAGACTGTAGGAGTACGCGATGAGGGATGCAATGAAGCCCGGTGTAGCCTGCGCCAAGGCTCTGTGGGGGAGGACCACAGTCTAGGGTCCCTCCGTTGCTGGGCATTGGGGGGCAGGTATGGTGGAGACCCTCCTTAAACCAGGGAAGGGATATCACCCCAGGGGGCCACGCGAGTGGCAAAGGTGCAGGAAGGAACTGCAGATGCTGGTTTACATCGAAGATAGACACAAAATGCTGGAGTAACTCAGTGGGACAGGCAGCATCTCTGGAGAGAAGGAATGGGTGATGTTTTCGGATCGAGAGCTTTCTTCAGACTGTTTTGTTTAAAAATAGGAGTCGTCGAAGGAGAAGTTGTTATGGGTTAAGGGCCTGTCCTACAAGCATGCAACTCCATGCGATGAGCGCGACCTAACATGGTCGCTTGAGCCGTCCGGCGTCGCGGGGCCGGTCCCACTTCGATCGCCGGAGCCGTGCGGAATTGTGCGGAGTTCGTCCCGACATCGCGCGGGGCTCCGAAAAACTGACTATGTTCGAAAATTCTGCGCGGCAACGGCTTGTCGGCTCGCAGTCGCCTCGAAGCATTACACACCGTCTCGACGTTGTGCCTCCGTGAACCTATCTGTAGGTGCCTCCATGACCCTCTATGTGTGTGGCTTCGTGGCTCTCTGTGTGTGTGCCTCTGTGCCCCTCTCTGTGTGTCCCTCTCTGTCCTGGCGAACTTACCTGAAGACTTCGCTCCAAGTTCGCCTCACTTTGCGCCACGTTGCGCCACTCACCCGACCTCCTCGCGGCCCTCGCTGCCGGTTTGGTTGCGCTTGCCGCATGCAGGCGCATGCTGGTGGGAACGGCCCTGTACAGGGGATCACCCGAACTCCGCGCGGCCCCCGCTTCTAGTTTGAGCGCGCTCATCGCATGGAGTCGGATGCTGGGAGGACAGGCCCTTTAGGAACAGCTCCACTCAGCGGAGGAGCACGTTAGTGGAGGGAAATTGGCTGGTTCTGTGGTTGAGGATGAAACGGCGGGCTTTAAGGTCTTCCTGGTGGGGGATGGAGGTGTAGAGTGACTGAACGCGTCGGGTAAAATCATGTAAACACTACGTTTCGACGCGTTGAATGTCAATATAGCCTCCGAGAATGTCGGCGCAGTTCCTCTTTTGTACATATTTGTACCCTGAATAAGATAGTTTTTTTAAACTCACGTGCAGAAATAACATTTCAAGGAGTGATCGGTGGAGGGTGTTTGCTTCATGTTGATGTGAGCAGTTGGTGCTGATTTTTTCAAGTACAAACTCAAGTGGTTATTTTCGGAAGATAGCACGAATGATTCGAAACAAGCTGTGAAATGAACATTGTGTTGGATGGAACTGCAGATGCTGCTTTACACCGAAATGCTGGACTAACTCAGCGGGACAGGCAGCATCTCTGGGGAAAAGGGATGGGCGATGTTTCGGATCAAGACCCTTCTTCAGACTGAGAGTCAGGGGAGAGGGCGACATAGAGATATGGAAGAGTAAGGTGTGAAAACACAGATCAAAGGGAGCGATGATGTAGAATGGTACATTGTTGTATCAAAATTAAATTCTACATTCCCTTGATAATTGTCCCCTTTGATGTATTTTCACACCTCACCCTTCCTTATCTCCATGGCTCCCTCTTCCCTGACTCTCAGTCTGAAGAAGGGTCTCGACCCGAAATGCCACCCAGATCCATTAGTAAGAAAGCCTGTAGTCCTTACCTCATCCAATTTATGTGTGACTGCAACACTAACTGCTGAAATAGCCTAATTAAACTACTTGGCCCAGGGATGAGCACCAAATATTGGCTTTGCCAGTTGCGGGCTCTCTGACAGGAATAATCCTTCCCAGAGGGCTAATTAGGCAGTGAGTAATTACAAAATTAGACCAAGCAGGAGAAGGACTGTGAGTTCAAAAAAAGCCTTGGGGAGGGAGAGGATTCAAGAGTGCCGTCATTTTGTCCAAAAGGTAGGCAACGTGGCTCAGAGGTGGTGTTGCTTACCATGCCAGAGACTGGGGTTCGATCCTGGCCACGGGTGCTGTCTGTGCAGCGTTTGTATGTTCTCCTTGTGACCGCGTGGGTTATCTCCGGGAGCTCAGGTTTCCTCCCACACTGTTTTGTTAAAGAAGGAACTGCAGATGCTGGAGAATCGAGGGTTACACAAAAAGCTGGAGAAACTCAGCGGGTGCAGCAGCATCTAAGGAGCGAAGGAGATAGGCGACGTTTCGGGTCGAGACCCTTCTTCAGACTGGTCAGGGATCAGGGAAACGAGAGATATAGACGGTGATGTGGAGAGATAAAGAACAATGAATGAAAGATATGCAAAAAAGTATCGATGATATCCCTTTGCTCCCACACTCTAAGGTTTGTAGGTTAATTGGCTTTGGTAAAATTCTCTAGTGTGTAGGATAGTGTTCAGGGCCTGTCCCACTGTACGAGGTAATTCAAGAGCTCTCCCGAGTTAAAAATAAAAATCAAACTCGTGGTAAGCACGTAGAATGTACGTAGCGGGTACGTCGGAGCTCGGGGACGTCTCTTAGTGGCTCGTAACGCTAACGGCAGGTACTCGGGAAACGCGGTAAGCTCGTGAAGACTCGCAAAGATTTTTCAACACGTTGAAAAATGTCCACGAGAGCCCCGAGTACCTACGACCGGCTATTACTGTAATTCTCCAAGTTCGAATGCAGGGGAAACTCGGGAGAACTCTTGAATTAGCACGTACAGTGGGACAGCCCCTTTAGTGTGCGGGGATCGCTGGTCGGCGCGGACTCAGCGGAACGAAGGGCCTGTTTCCGCGCTCTATCTCTAAACTAAACTAAAATAAATTAAACTGCTGCCTCACAGTCCTGGAGAGCCAGATTCAACCTTGACCTCCAACGGTGTCTAGGTGGAGTGTGCATGTTCTTCTGATGCGCATTCTTCCTGTTGCCACGTGGGTTTAGTCCAGGTGCTCTGGTTTCCTCCCAAATCTCAAAGCCATTCTGGTTGCTATTTTACTTGGCCCTTGTAAATGTCAGATGAGTGCAGAATCTGTGGAGAGTTGATAAGCACATAGAGAGATGTTAAATATGGGATTAGGGTAACCTTATGGCCGGTTGGTGTGAATTTAGTGGCCCAGATGCCCTGTTTCTGTGCTGCCTTTCCCTGTGACTCTAAATAAGGCTGGTGGATCAACACAAGTTATTAGGGATAACTTAATGCCAGTTGGGAAAAGAGAATGCGCTGATAATGAAAACAGAATCAGAATTTATTTAGCGGGAGATAAAAATTTCTAAATGATCACTGATGCTAACGAGTGGTGTCCAAAGAATATAATAATGAAAAGTAGATGGAAGAAATTAAAAGAATAAGCGATGCACATAATCAAATCATGAGAGGAATAGATCGGGTAGATGCACAGAGTCTCTTGCCCAGAGCAGGTAAATCGAGGACCAGAGGACACAGGTTTAAGGTGAAAGGGAAAATATTTAATAGGAATCTGAGGGGTAACTTTTTCACACAAAGGGTGGTGGGTGTATGGAACAAGCTGCCAGAGGATGTAGTTAAGAATGGGACTATCCCAATGTTTAAGCAACAGTTATGATAGGATAGTTCCATTTTAGTGGAAAATGGGCCAAATGCAGGCAGGTGGGACTAGTGTAGCTGGGACATGTCGGACGGTGTGGGCAAGTCGGGCTGAAGGGCCTGATTCCATGCTGTATCACTATGACTGTGACGTAAGATGAAAACACGGGGGACTTCAGTAATTCCAATACTGACTGAACTGAAGAAATTGGAGAAAGATATGGAATTCCTACAATGCGTATTAGGTTCTGCTCTAGTATAGTGAAGAAAGATTCACCAATAGAACTGGCAATGATGAATGAATGTCTTTTCACTAATGTCTTATTTTTTGCCCGGTCGTTTTATTTTAACTGCCTCGTAAAATTCATGTGCAATTTATATATAATTTATCTTTCTGTGTGTTGTCTATGTGACTGTGATGCTGCTGCGGGCAAGCGTTTTCATTGTACTTGTATATCACCGTATTACTGCAAATGACAATAAACTCAACTTAGATCAAAATGGATGAAAAGAGAAGCTGGGGAACATCCAGTGGGAAAAAACAATCCTGGAAGAACTTAGCAGGTCCAGCAGCATCTGTGGAGGCAAAGTGATAGCTGATAGCTTTATTTAGTTTAGAGATACAGTACGGAAACAGGCTCTTTGGCCCACCGAGTGTTCGTCGATCAGCAATCCTCGTGTACTGCAAACTCGGCACAGACAGCATCCGTAGTCAGGATCGAACCCGGGTTTCTCTGGTGCTGTAAGGCAGCAACTCTACCGCTGTTGCCACCATGCTGCCCATAATCGGGTCGAGTCTCTGCATTAGAATCGAGGACCAGAGGTCATAGGATTAAAAATGGTGAAGGGGAAAAGATTCATTAGGAATCTAAGGGGTAACTTTTTCACACAAAGTTTGGTGGGTGTATGGAACAAGCTGCCAGAGGAGGTAGTTGAGGCTGGGACTACCCCAAATTTTAAGAAACAGTGAGACAGGTACATGGATAGGACAGGTTTGGAAAGATATGGACCAAATGCAGGCAGGTGGGACTAGTTTAGCTGGGACATGTCCGCCAGTGTGGGCAAGTTGGGCCGAAGGGCCTGTCTTCACGCTCTATGACTCTCCGACTATGATAGATACCTAAGTGGAAAATTCTCCCAAAGCCAACCCTATCACGATCTCAGAGGACCTTATATTTTAATTAAAGTTCTCCTCTTTTAAACTCCAATATGTTGCTCCGCATTTTAATACAGATTTTAGCATCTGCAACGTTCTGTGAATCCAGGGAATGCTGGCCATATCGTATATACTTCTTATGATGATAATACAGAAGGATGTAAGTACAAAAGCCAATTTTATACATTATACAATTTTATACCATAAGTACGTAAACAAAAGCACTTCATATTTCACCCGGGCAGCTTACAACCCAGCGACATGAATAGTTATTTCTCCACCTTTAAGTAACCCTAGCATTCCCTCTTTCTCCACCCCTCCCCCCACCCTGACCCTCTTTTCGCTGTTTGCATTCCTTCGATTTCGCCTCGTCCCCAGCCAACAATGGACCATTGTTGGCTCAACCTTTCCTGAGTCATCGATCCAGGCTATGCTCTATTCTGCGCCGGCCCGCACCTCTACTCTCACCCCCTCCCTGCCTCTCAGCCTGGTGAAGGATCTCGACCCGAAACGTCACCTCTTCTTTTTCTCCAGGGATGTTATCTGACCAGCTGAGTTAAGGGCCTGTCCTACAAGCATGCAACTCTATGCGATGAACGCGATCAAACTAGAAGTGGGGGCCGCGCGGAGGTCGGGTGATCCCCTGTACAGGGCCGTTCCCACCAGCATGCGCCTGCATGCGGCAAGCGCGACCAAACCGTCAGCAGGGGCCGCGCGGAGGTCGGGTGAGTGGCGCAACGCGGCGCAAAGTGAGGCGAACTTGGAGCGAAGTCTAAAGTAAGTTCGCCAGGACAGAGAGGGACACACAGACAGGGGCACAGAGGCACACACACAGAGGGCCACAGAGGCACCTACAGATAGGTTCACGGAGGCACGACGTCGGGGCGGTGTGTAATGCGTCGAGCCGACAAGCCGTTGCCGCGCGGAATTTTTGAACATAGTCAGTTTTTCGGAGCCCCGCGCGATGTCGGGGCGAACTCCGCACAATTCCGCACGGCTCCGGCGATCGAAGTGGGACTGGCCCCGCGACGCCGGATGGCTCAAGCGACCACGTTAGGTCGCGCTAATCGCATAGAGTTGCATGCTGGTGGGACAGGCCCTTTACTCTAACAATTTGAGACTATCTTCGGTGTAAACCAGCGTCTGCAGTTCCTTCGTGCACTGATTCTTTGTGCCTGTAAATATTCAGACCCACCTTCCCCACTGCGCCAAAGTCATTCACCTGCAAACTCTTGAGTATTTGTCACACATTCAGCATTTCAGTTGATCAATTCACCACGTTTTTTTACATTGAAATGTTTGTTCACCTCAGGTACGACTGACACTCCAATGAAAAGTAACATCGCTGATGTAAACTCGATTCCTTTTAATAACCACATTCTCCTGGCTTGGGGACCTGAATGTGCGGTGAAAAAACATGACTTCGAAAAGAGTTGAACCCATTCCTTTACAGTTTTTACTTTATTTTCTTAAGAACATGATAAGCAGAGTCTTATATTTACATCGTCAAATACCAAAGCACAGAAAATCAGAAGAACGGCAAATTTCGGAAAGTTTGGCCGTTGAGTTATCAACGACTACCAATTGTTCGGGATGTCCAATTTTTTTTAAATTTTTAAACGCAGGAAAGTTCTTTCAAATGTTTGTTGCTATCCTGTTTTTTTTACTTCCTTCCCGCCCGGAGCTGGGGTGCCCTCCTATGGCGTGTGTGGGGGTTCGAGATGTATGTTGGGGATGGCGGAGCGAGCGACTGTGCTGATGACGTTGCGGTTGGCGGGCAGCTCGACATTGCTGGGCTGTGCCTCTTCCTGCAGGGGCGCCTCGAAGCGCTTGTGTATGTGAAGAGTCTGGTGTGCTTTGCAGTACCCAACCAGCGGCTGCTCGTAGTTGTAAAAGGCTGTGATGTTCATGGGAAGAGGAGTCTGCAAAGCAAAGTCGAGAGAACACCATGGTTACTTTGGCTGATCGATCTCCTGCCTTGCAAATATCAATGATTTAGCACAGGTGGACAGAAAATGCTGGAGAAAAAGGAATTTATGCCCCTGTCCCACTTAGGAAACCTGAACGGAAACCTCTGGAGACTTCCCTAAAGGTCAGTCTCCCTAATGGTCGAAAGTGGTTTCCGTTTTAAAAATCGGTAATTTTTTTAGTCGAAGCCGGTTGTGATGCTAGTTGAAGGTGGTTGCCGGAGGACAAAAACCTCCGGGAACCGCACGGAAACCTTGGGTGGTTTTTGTCCCCCGGCAACCTTGGGTGGGGCACAAAGTCTCCAGAGGTTTCCGTTCAGGTTTCCTAAGTGGGACAGGGGCATTAGTAACGTTTCGGGTCTCGACCCTTGAGAGGAAGGGTCTCGACCCGAAACGTCACCTATTCTTTCTCTCCATAGATGCTGCCTCACCCGCTGAGTTTCTCCAGCATTTTTGTCTACCTTCGATTTTTCCAGCATCTGCAGTTCTTTCTAAAACAATGCTTTTGTACAGTATCAGTTCTGAAAGTATTGCAAATATACATAGAACAGAAGTTAGAACAGTTCATACTGATAGGAGCAGAATTAGGCCATTCGGCCCATCAAGTCCACTCTCCATTCGATCATGACTGATCTATCTCTCCCTCCTATCCCCATTCCCCTGCCTTTTCCCCATAACCCCTGGCACCCGTAGGCCAATGCAGCACAGGATCAGGCCCTTCGGCCCATAAGCCCGTACTGAACATGCATCCAAGACCAATCCTTATCTTTGTGTAGGAAGGAACGGCAGATGCTGGTTACACTGAAGACAGACACAAGATGCAGGAGTAACTCAGTGGGACAGGCGGCATCTCTGGAGAAAAGGAATAGGTGACGTTTCGGGTTGAGATCCTTTTTCGGACTGAGAGTCAGAGGAGTGGGAAGCCAGAGATATGTAAAGGTACAGAGAATAAAAGATTGAAAGGTATGGAAAGAAACGCCAGCAAGGTTGATCAAGGAAAGGTGGAGGAGCCCATTCGTGTTTCACCATTCGTACACACTTGTTATCACCTCTTCTACAGCCAACAATGGACCATTGTGGGCTCCACCTTCCCTTGATCATCCTTGCAGACCCTGATTTGTTTTTTCGTACCTTTCACTCTTTTGTTCTCTCTGGTTTCCCTCTCCCCCAACTCTCAGTCTGAAGGAGGTTCTCGACCCGAAACGTCACCTATTCCTTTTATCCAGAGATATTACCTGACCCATTAAGTTACTCCAGCATTTTGCATCAATCCTAATCTAGTCTGAAGTAGGGACCGGACCCGAAACGTCACCTACCTGTTGTCTCCAGAGATTCTGCCTGACCCCCAGATGTAACTCCAGCACTTTGTGTCCATCTTTGGTATAAACCAGCATTGTCAATTCATTTTTATTATATTTTAATACCAATCCTTATCTGCCTGATCCATATCCCTCCACTCCATGCCTAGAAAGGTGCCTACCCAAAAGTATCTTATATGCCACTATCATATCTACCTCCACCATCACCCCGAGCAGTGTTTCGTTCAGATTAGTTTAGAGATACAGCACGGAAACAGTGCCTTCGCCCACCGAGTCCGCACCGACCAGCGATCCCCGCACATTAACACTACCCTACACACACGACGGACAATTGATACTTACACCAAGTCTATAGACAATATACAATAGACAATAGGTGCAGGAGTAGGCCACTTGGCCCTTCGAGCCAGCACCGCCATTCAATGTGATCATGGCTGTACGCGTTTGGAGTGTGGGAGGAAACCGTAGATCTCGGAGAAAACCCATGGAGGTCACGGGGAGAACGTATAAACACCGCACAAACAACATCCATAGCCGGGATCGAACCCGGGTCTCTGGCGCTGCAAGCGCTGTAAGGCAGCAACTCTACCGCTGCGCCACGGTAGAGTTCCAAATCACCCACCACTCTCTGGGCAAAAATACTTGCCCCGCTCATCTCCTTTCAACTTTGCCCCTCTCACCCTAAAGCTGTGCCCCTCGGGTATTTGATTTTTATCATTCTGGGAAAAAGGTTCTGCCTGTCTACCGTATCTACGCTTGTCATTCTTGATATGTACTTCGACATATATAGAAAGTGACCATTCAGCACATAATGCTTACGCTGGCTAACTGTTAGTTACCCAACTAAATGTACTCCATGAAGAGTATCTCAAACATGAACAGGTGTAGGATAGTACTCTGCAACATGCAGTCATTCTCAGTGAAATGTCAACACAAGCGTTCCCCAGCACTGAGCCTATTCGATATCACCATCCCATCAAGGAGAACCAATTTATCCTCATTAAATCAACAATAAATAGACACTTTAAAAATAATGACTTTATCCTGGAGACGGATGGATGGAGCTGCCTGTGAAGGCAATGATTTTAGATGTATTTTTTTTTAGACTTTGGAGATACAGCTTGGAAATAGGCCCTTCGGCCCACTGAGTCCGTGCCGACCAGCGATCCCCGCACACTAACACTATCCGGCACACATATCAGGGCCAACCTACAATTATGCCAAGCCAATTAACTTATATCTTTGGAGCGTGGGAGGAACCTGGAGAATACCCGCGTGGTCACGGGAAGAACGAACAAACTCCGCACAGACAGCACCCGTAGTAGGAATCTAACCCGGATCTCTGGCGCTGTAAAGGGCCTGTCCCACTTTCAAGACCTAATTCACAACCTTTTTTACTCGTGGACATTTATCATCAGCCTAGAAAAAACGCCCCGACCTACTTGATTCCACGAGGAGCTACGACGAGCATCACGACCTACCTACGACCTCGTGACGACCATGCTGCGAGTATGAGTCAAGGGCGAACTCGGCAGAGGTCGTGAATTAGGTCGTGAAAGTGGGACAGGCCCTTAAGGCAGCAGCTCTACCGCTGCGCCACCGAGAGAAATACAAGCACACTTCACAACTGCAGAATGTCTTAAAGTGCTTTATCAGCAATGACCGTTTGCATGGTAGCATCATCCTATTGCAGTAAGCATGGTGGCCAATTTGCAAAGAAGAAAATCTGATAAAACCAAATAAGTAAATGACAGTACACGTCAGGTGCTCGTGGGGGGATGAGTGAGGAGGAGAATCGTGGAAGGTTCAGAAGGAAATGAGATGGCCTTTTGATTAAGGCCACTTTGTGCTTTGATTGTAGTGTACTTAAAACACTTCCATTTATATAAGTGTCCTTCATCTCTTCCCGCCTGCTCAGCTCAGTTCGGCCACAAACAGTGTCCATGGCAACAATTCCACATCGATGTTTGTAGAAATTCTAAACTCGGTGGAGCTTTAGAATTATGGCTGTCCACAGTTTAAGGATAACGGGTAAGCCATTTAGAACGGAGACAAGGAAACACTTTTTCTAACAGAGAGTGGTGAGTCTGTGGACTTCTCTGCCTCGGAGGGCGGTGGAGGCCGGTTCTCTGGATACTTTCAAGAGAGAGCTAGATAGGGCTCTTAAAGGCAGAGGAGTCAGGGGATATGGGGAGAAGGCAGGAACGGGGTACTGATTGGGGATGATCAGCCATAATCACATTGAATGGCAGTGCTGTCTCAAAGGGCCGAATGGCCTACTCCTGCGCCTATTGTCTATTGTCTATTCATAACTTCATAAGCCCCCTGTTCCCTGTTCCTTAACTCAGTCAATAAAAATCTACCAATCCCTGCAATATTTTCTCAGCTTTATCTGTATGTGTGACATTTCGTGTCGGGACCCTTTCTTCATCTGAGGAAGGGTGCTGAACCGAAACGCCACCTAACCATTCCCTCCACACATGCTGCCCGATTGCACTTTGCGTTTTACTCAAGATTCCAACACCGGCAGATTCGCTGCAGTTCCTTTATTTTATCTATGTCCACAATCTCCCACCTCTCCCATTCACTCATTGATCGGATAACCTTAGAATATAGAGCATGGAACAGTGTGGCACAAGGATAAGACAGGCACAAAACGCTGGAGTAACTCAGCGGGACAGGCAGCGTCTCTGGATGAGTGCCGTTTCGGGTCGAGACCCTTCTTCAGCCTGAAGTAGGGTCTTGACCCGAAACGTCACCCGTTCCTTCTCTCCAGAGATGCTGCCGGTCCCGCTGAGTTATTCCAGCATTTTTTTTTGTCTATCTTCAGTTTAAACCAGCACCTGCAGTTCCTTCCTACATAAGAAAAATACCTTCTTCAGACCCACAATGTCTGTGCTGAACATGCTGCAAAGACCATAATTTACCTACATGTACATAACACATATCCCTCCGTATTTTGCATATCCATGTGCCTATCCAAAAGACTTTTAAATGCCATTATCACATTTGATTCCATACCACGTTCCAGCAGCACTCACCACCCTCTTACCTCATATATCTCTTTCAAACTTTGCCCCTCTCACCTTAAAGTTTGTATTTGATTTTTCCATCCTGGGAAAAAGGCTGTGACTGTCTACCATGTAAACCTGTTTGCTGTGTATCTCCACCATCCCCCAGTTTTAGTTGAGTTTTTTGGTGTCACATGTATGGAGGTACAGTGAGAAGCTTTTTACTGTGTGCTATGCAGTCAAAGAAAAGACTATGCATGTTTACAATCAAGCCGTCCACAGCGTACTGATGAAAGGTAAAGGCTACAACAATTGGTGCAAGATAAAGTCCAATAAATCATGAATAAACATAGTTCAAAGGGTCTCCAATGAGGTAGAATGGTAGTCTGGACCTAGGGTGGCCAACTGTCCCGTATTAGCCGGGACATCCCGTACATTGGGCTAAATTGGTTTGTCCCACACTGGACCGCCCTTGTCCCGTATTTGGCTGCTACCACTCGGGTCGAGGGGACTGTCGGGTCGGAGCGCAGCGTCCGGCCCCGCCTCGCCCGTCCCAACATAGTGCAGCCCATGGAGTGCAGCAGCAGCAGCAGCGCCTCGCCCGTGGCCCTGTCGGTCAGCTGCCCGACATTCGGACCTTCGGGTACCACCAACACCACCGCCCCTCCTTCTCGTGGCCGAACATCGGTTCATGAGTTGGACGGGGCGCCGTACTTTGCGCGCAACGTCGCGCGGGCACCACAACTCCTCAGCTGGCCCGCCGGCTGGGCTTTGTGTGCAGACCAACTCATCATTCCCCCAGCCACGGCCGAGTCGGTCAACGAATTGCCGTGGGGAATTTGTCCCGTATTTTGATCTTTTGTCCCTTATTTGGGAGTGAGAAAGTTGGCAACCCTATCTGATGGGGTACCCGACTCTAGCTGACGAGAGGACCGTGTAGTTGGCTGATAACAGCTGGGAAGAAACTGTCCCTGAATCTGGTGGTACCCACTTTCAAAGCTTTGTGCCTATTGGCCTGATGGGAGACGGGAGAAGAGCCAATGACCGGGGTGAGACTGGTCCTTGATTATGCTGGTGGCCTCGCCGAGGCCTTATAATTTTACCTACTGCTCCCCTTAATCTTCGCCCTACCAGAGAAATCAAACCATAATGTCAAGTGTTACATATTTTTATTTTTATTACTATTAATGTTTGAACCCTGCTCCCACCGAAACACAATCGTAGGAGAAGGGGTGAAGAAGCAACAGCATCCAAGGCAAAATTCATTGTGGCACCACTGAAGATCTAATAGATTAGATGCAATGCAGATAAACCAGCCATCACATTACCCGCCATCCCCCAACTCAAAGTGCTTGCGGCTTGAATTCGAAAGAATATTGCATTTTTAAATATCTCTCTCAGAATCAGTGAATTACACTTCAATAACAATACACTTCTTCAGCGTAATCTGGCAATTAATGATGTTTTATGAGCTATTAACTTTTCATTGCTAATCTAAGTATTCATGTGCATCATCCAGTGTCTGTCATCTTTAATTAGATATGCCAACTGATTTTTCAATTAAACCCTAATTGATGTTTGAGTTTTAATTGCAATCTGAGTTTCTTTATCAGTTTTGCGTTGGGGGGGCAAAAAAAGAGAGAATTAGTGAAACGCAAAGCACAGCGCCACAAAATATTGGCTAGCTATATTTTTCATCAAAGCGCACCCTGGGATTAAGGTCATAAGGTCGTAAGGAATAGGAATAGAATTAAGCGCATAAATTCATACGGGCATCACCCGTAGCCAGGATCGAACCAGGGTCTCTGGCTCTCGAAGGCAGCAACGCTACTGCTGCACCGCTGTGCCCCAGTTTCCTCAAACATGTGGCTTTGTAGGTTAATTGCCCCTGTTGTGTGGGGAGCGGATGAGGAGCTCATGAGGTAATGAGGAATCGAAGTAGAATTACGCCATTCGGCCCATCAAGTCTACTCCGCCATTCAATCATGGCTGATCTATCTCGCCCTCATAACCCCATTCTCCTGCCTTCTCCCCATAACCTCTGGGGAGGTTATGGGGAGAAGGCAGGAGAATGGGGTACTCCTGTACTACTCAAGAATCTATCTATCTCTGCCTTAAAAATATCTACTGACTTGGCCTCCACTGCCTTCTGTGGCAAATAATTCCACAGATTCGCCGCCCTCTGACTAAAGAAAATCCTCCTCATCTCCTTCCGAAAAGAACGTCTTTTAGTTATGAGGCTGTGACCTCTAGTCCTAGACACTCCCAACAATGGAAACATCATCTTCACATCCTCCCTATCCAAGCCTTTCACTATTCTGATATGGTCATAAGGGAAAGGAGTAGAATTAGACCATTCTGAAAACAGGACAAAAATAAAATGACGGAAATAATGTTCTTTTATGGGACGTGGATGTCATTGGCATGGTCAATGTTTATCGGTCGTTCCCAATCGGTCTTGGGTAGGTTTCGACGAGGCGTCTCTTTGAACCGCTGTAGAACGAAGGACGAAGGCCGTTCCCACTATGTTGTTGGGGAGGGTGCTCCAGGACTTAGACCCAGTGACAGCGAAGGACAGTTGACATCCTTCCGTGCTGGGATGAAGTGTGACTTGGTGGCGGAAGTCGCGGGTTTGGCAGACGGCGTTGGAGAAGACTGGACGTGAAACGGCGGTGTACTTTCTAGGTGGTCCGCGTGGCAGCAGGTCGGGCAGTATCTGCAGAGAGAGAAACAGTGTCAATGTTTCAAGTCGATGGCCTTTCCTTGCAGATTCGGATCATCGCTTCAGATGAAAGGACATCGATTTGAAACTTTTCTCTCTCTCCGTAGATACTGACTGACCAGCCGTGTGTTACTAGCATTTTATGATTTCAATTAAATTTCATAAGATATGTGCACTTATCTTGACGGAGAACAGCATCAAGGTGAGAAGGGGAAAGTTTAAGGGAGATTTTCGCGGCAATTTTTTTAACACGTTGCTTTTCTTTTAAAGCAGGTTGGTTTGACCTGGATGAAGTTGAGTCTAGTTCAGTTTAGTTTAGAGATATAGCGCGGAAACAGGCCCTCACCCCACCGAGAACAGGCCCACATGCGACACCACTATCCTACCCACTAGGGCAACTTACAACTTTTATCGGAGCCAATTAACCTACAAACCTGCACGTCTTTGGAGTGTGTGAGGAAACGGGAGCACCCGGGGAAAACCCACATGGTCACAGGGAGAACGTGCAAACTCTGTACAGACAGCACCCGTTGCCAGGATCGAACCCGAGTCTCAGGCGCTGTGAGGCAGCAACTCTACTGCTGCGCCTCTGTGCCAGTCCTAAGAGTGTGTGTTTCACGAGGGGAGAAGCTACCAGCGAGGGGGACTTTCAACTTTTCTTCACAGATGTAGCAGGGAAACAGGCCCTTCACCGAGTCTGTGTTGACCAGGGAATCACCTATACACTAGTTCTATGTCCTACACACTAGGGACATTTTACAGAACCAAATTAACCTACAAATCTCCATGTCTTTCGAATAAGGGAGGAAACTGGAGCACCGGGAGTCACAGGGAGAATGGACACACTCTGTACAGACAGCGCCCGTTGACAGGATCGAACCGGGGTCTCTGGTGCTGTGAGGCAGCAGCTCTACCCCTGTACCACTGCTCCACACTCTGACATGTTAATTACGGAGAAGCCACCTCTGGGATGTTAATAGAAGGGGAATCAAAGAGGGGAATGGATTCTCCCTGGTTTTTCATAACATCATATTCTCAATTTCTTTAACTTTGATGGGTAATTCATGTTCTAATGTAGGATTCGCACACACAATCTATACCCAGTAAGCCCCACATATGATACTGACTGTACAAACAAATTCAGCAGTGTTGGCTGAGGGTTAATGAGTCAGAACACAGTTCTCAAATTCCAAATCATGTTTTTTGGTTTATTCTATATTTGTTCGGTTCTGTGTTATTGCCACGATGTTCTCTGTAATTTGCTGCAGTTCCAGCAGCCCTGCATCTCTTGACACCTTCCTGGTTAACCATCCATAATCATCCCCCACCAGCCTGTTCAAGTTCTGCTGTGAACTCCTCACATCAGTATCTAGCCGAGCTGCATCCTTCCAGCTCCAGAGACCTCTGATGCTGTCTTGGTTCTTGGTTCTTGGTTACTTGGTCCTCCAAAATATTCCAACTGGAATTTAAACTGGAGGTGGTGAAGGGAGGGGTTTAGCCAGAGAGGGTTATTGGGAAGAAGGTGCTTGCCATTTGCATGTGAAGTTAGTTTAGTTTAGTTTAGGTAGACAAAAGTGCTGGATCATCTCAGCGGGTGCAGCAGCATCTATGGAGCGAAGGAAATAGGCAACGTTTCGGGCCGAAACCCGTTCAGTTTAGTTTGATTTAGAGGCACAGCACGAAAACAGGCCCTACGGCCCACCGAGTCCGCAGCGATCATTAACGCTATCCCACACACACTATAGACAATTTACATTTGTGCCAAGCCAATTAGCCCTCAAACCTGTACGTCTTCCGAGTGTGGGAGGGAATCGAAGATCTCGGGGGAAAACCCACGCAGGTCGTGGGGAGAACGTACAAACAGCACCCATAGTCAGGAATAACAGACACAAACTTCTGGAGTGACTCAGCGGGTCAGGTAACATCTCCGGAGAAGAGGAGTAGGTGACCTTTTGTGTCGGGGCCCTTCTTCAGAACCGTTTCCTCCAGAGATGCTGCCAGACCCGCTGAGTTAGTCCAGCTTTTTATGTCTATCCCCGGTGTAGACCAGCATCTTCCTACGCAACGCTATTTGCACGCATTCACTGTCCTCCTGATGCTCTGTCTACCTCCTGCACGCCACCATAAAATTATAGATAGACACAGAAAGCTGGAGTAACTCAGTGGGACAGGCAGCATCTCTGGAGAGAAGGAATGGGTGGCGTTTTGGGTCGAGACTCTTCTTCTCAACTGAAGATGAGATGCTGCCTGTCCTGTTGAGTCACTCCAGCTTTTTGTGTCTATCTTCGGTTTAAACCAGCATCTGCAGTTCTTTCCTCCACCATAAAATTATCCCTAGTGTGTAGGTGGCTGGGGGGGGGGGGGGGGGGGGGGGGGTGGGGTGGGAAGGGGGGGGGGGGGTCATAGCATACAGCATGGAAACAGGTCCCCCAGCCCAATTAATCCATGTCACCCAAGATTCCTTATCTAAGCTCATCCCATTTGCCTGCATTTGGTCCACATCCCTCTATACATGTATCTGCCCTATACTCAAATTCTGGAAAAACGCAACCACGCCAACATTCAAAATGTGGATTTCAAATATGTCGGAAACGCTACATCTTGAAGAAATGAGAGTCCTCCTACTAGGCAAAGTAGACCAATTCTCAAAGACTTGGTCTCCTTTTATCGACTTTTTACAAGCATATGGTGCAACATAACATAACCAAAGAAATTAAATGGTTCAGAACCGGGTGACGGATGGGCAAAAATACGAAATAGGTCGATCTCTCCTCATCTCTTAGCTCTCTATCTCTTTCGCTCTCTGTTTCTACACGCTTGTCTATCTATTTCAACAACCTTTATTTCCCTCTTTCTTTCACTGTTCTTTTATTAATTAAATTAAAAACAAGAAGTTGTACAAGGTAATGTGCATGTATGTATTAGGTACTTATGTACCACACTACTGTACTTACTTCTAACAACAACAGAAATAAATTTAAAAAATACATGTATCTGCCCAAGTGCCTTTTCAGGAAGTGTTGATAGAAGTGTAGGGATGTAGGATTAGTGCAGGTTTAAGGGCCTGTCCTACCAGCATCCGACTCTATGCGATGAGCGCGATCAAACTAGAAGCGGGGGCGCGCGGAGGTCGGGTGATCCCCTGTACAGGGCCGTTCCCACCAGCATGCGCCTGCATGCGGCAAGCGCGACCAAACCGGCAGCGAGGGCCGCGCGGAGGTCGGGTGAGTGGCGCAACGCGGCGCAAAGTGAGGCGAACTTGGAGCGAAGTCTTAAAGGCAAGTTCGCCAGGACAGAGAGGGGCACACAGAGAGGGTCACAGAGGCACACACACACAGAGGGCCACGGAGCCACACACAGAGAGGGTCACAGAGGCACCTACAGAGAGGGGCACGGAGGCACGACGTCGAGGCGGTGTGTAATGCGTCGAGGCGACTGCGAGCCGACAAGCCGTTGCCGCGCGGAATTTTTGAACATGGGCAGTTTTTCGGAGCCCCGCGCGATGTCGGGACGAACTCCGCACAATTCCGCACGGCTCCGCCGATCGAAGTGGGACCGGCCCCGCGACGCCGGACAGCTCAAGCGACCACGTTAGGTCGCGCTCATCGCATAGAGTTGTATGCTGGTGGGACAGGCCCTTTAGCGTAAATGGGGTTGTGATAATGGTCGGCACACATTGGCGTCTGATTAAACAAGGCCTCAGGGTTCTCCTAGTGTTCAAACTCCTCATAGTCTCCCCACTCTCATCACGGGAAGCTGTAATTCGAGTATTTTAAACACCACTATTGTATCTGCCTCAACCAACACGCCAGGCCACAGTGGGTTCCAGGCACCCACCACCCTCTGTGTAAAAAACCTGCCCCGCACATCTCCTTTAAACCTTGCCCCTCTCATTTTAAAGCTATGCCTTCTAGTATTTGATTTCTCCATCATGGGAGAGTGTTCTGATTATCTATCTTATAGACGATAGACAATAGATGCAGGAGCAAGGCCATCGGCCCTTCGAGCCAGCACCGCAATTCAATGTGATCATGGCTGATCATCCCCAATCAGTACCCCGTTCCTGTCTTCTCCTCATATCCCCTGACTCTGCTATTTTTAAGAGCCCTATCTATCTCTCTCTTGAAAGCATCCAGAGAACCGGCCTCCACCGCCCTCTGAGGCAGAGAATTCCATAGACTCGCCACTCTCTGTGAGAAAAAGTGTTTCCTCGTCTCCGTCCTAAATGGCTTACTCCTTATTTTTAAACTGTGTGTGTGTGGCCCCTGGTTCTGGACTCCCCCAACATCGGGAACATGTTTCCTGCCTCTAGCATGTCCAAACCCTTAACAATCTTATATGTTTCAATGAGATTTCCTCTCATCCTTCTAAACTCCAGAGTGTACAAGCCCAGTGGCCCCATTCTCTCAGCATATGACAGTCCCGCCATCCCGGGAATTAACCTATCTACACACACATGCAATAAACTGTAGATATATCACCCTTTAAGGTGACATCACTGGTGCTGACTGTGTAGGGTTCCATTTTAAGTGTGTAGATAGTTTGACTGCCAGGAATACAAAACTGAGGTACATATTATGAGCTGGCCCGTCTATATTGAATTAATTAATAAATCAATTAATCTTCCGTGTTGGGAAGGATAGGACAGGAAGGTGTACATGCTGTAATTATGGCACCAGGTTCTAATTCTTGTCATGATACAATAGCAAATTGTCATCTTAGCCATTGATGTTAAATTTATGGATACTTTGATTTTACGAACCTGTATCTTGCTGCAATCCCACAACTCTCTTGAAACAAAGCTGACACACTAGAGTCATAGAATCATAAGAGTGATACAGTGCGGAAGCAGACCCTTTGGTCCAACTGGCCCACACCGACCAACAAGTCCCAGCTACACGAGTCCCACCTGCCTGCGTTTGGCTCATATAGAAACATAGAAACATAGAAATTAGGTGCAGGAATAGGCCATTCGGCCCTTCGAGCCTGCACTGCCATTCAATATGATCATGGCTGATCATCCAACTCAGTATCCTGTACCTGCCTTCTCTCCATACCCTCTGATCCCCTTAGCCACAAGGGCCACATCTAACTCCCTCTTAAATATAGCCAATGAACTGGCCTCAACTACGCTCTGTGGCAGAGAGTTCCAGAGACCCACCACTCTCTGTGAAAAAAGTCCTTCTCATCTCGGTCCTAAAGGATTTCCCCCTTCTCCTTAAGCTGTGACCCCTTGTCCTGGACCTCCCCAACATCGGGAACAATCTTCCTGCATCTAGCCTGTCCAACCCCTTAAGAATTTTGTAAGTTTCTATAAGATCCCCTCTTAATCTCCTAAATTCTAGAGAGTATAAACCGAGTCTATGCAGTCTTTGTTCATAAGACAGTCCTGACATCCCAGGAATCAGTCTGGTGAACCTTCTTTGCACTCCCTCTATGGCAATAATGTCCTTCCTCAGATTTGGAGACCAGAACTGTACACAATACTCCAGGTGTGGTCTCACCAGGACCCTATACAACTGAAGTAGAACCTCCCTGCTCCTATACTCAAATCCTTTTGCTATGAAAGCTAACATACCATTCGCTTTCTTCACTGCCTGCTGCACCTGCATGCCTACTTTCAAGTACCATGACACCCAGGTCGCGCTGCATCTCTCCTTTTCCTAATCAGCCACCATTTAGATAATAGTCTGCTTTCCTATTTTTGCCACCTAAGTGGATAACCTCACATTTATCCACATTATACTGCATCTGCCAAACATTTGCCCACTCACCCAGCCTATCCAAGTCACCTTGCAGTCTCCTAGCATCCTCCTCACAGCTAACACTGCCCCCCAGCTTAGTGTCATCCGCAAACTTGGAGATATTACCTTCAATTCCCTCATCCAGATCATTAATGTATATTGTAAATAGCTGGGGTCCCAGTACTCAGCCTTGCGGTACCCCGCTAGTCACTGCCTGTCATTGTGAAAAGGACCCGTTTACTCCAAACGTCCAATCCCTCCAAACCTGTCCGAAACGCACTTGGCCTCCACAGCCACAGCCTTCTGCGGCAAAAAAATCCACAGATTCACCACCGCTCTGACTCAATAAATTTCTCCCCATCTCCTTCCTAAAAGAACGTCCTTTAATTCTGAGGCAGTGTCCTCTAGTCCGAGACTCTCCCGCTAGTGGAAATATCCTCTCCCCATCCAAAGAGAGTGGGAATAACATAGAACTAGTGTGAAAGGGTGATCGGTGGTTGGTGTGGACTCGGTGGGTGGGAAACCCTGTTTCCACCCCGCATCTCTGAACTAATTTGTGCCTCAGCAAATGTATGATGCCATTGCTTACTCTGCAAAAACCCCAACGGCAATCCTCCACATAAAGTCTTTGTTCTTTTCCAGATAACTAATTGTCTCTGTTTTACTGATTAGCCTCACAGTGGGAATAATCTGACACAAATTACCCCCTCAAACTTTCATCCTTTAAAACATTTGCTGCTGCAGAACTTATTAAGTTGTCAATATCTCATTATAATCATGTTGTCTGATCTTCGATTCTGTATCGCGGTTGGGTTTCTTATGCATCTCCAAAGTCCTTTCCTCTGATGATTTGCTTCCAGCTGATCTTATGCAGTGATTTTTGCAAAAAAAAGGCTCTTCACTTCTTCGTCTTGCGTATGACATGCACAGCCTAAAGTTGTAGGCCAACTTGTTCTATTTGATCTTGTTTGTGCACGTCGGGTTGATTGCATTAGTCGAAACTGGGCGGACCACGTGAAGGTTGCAATCTCCCACTCCCCAGGTTCTTTACTCTAATGACTATATGACAATTCGGGATTAAATAATATTTGAGAGAAAGGAGATATTGCAACAGTCAATTCATTCACTCTAACCATAAACCCCGGAGCTCAATCCAGAGCTGAGAAGGAGGGGTGGCTCAGTGGTGCAGAGGTGGAGTTACTGCCTGACAGTGCCAGAGACCCAGGTTCGATCCTGACTACAGGAGCTATCTATATGGTGTCTGTACATTCTCGGGGATCTCCGTTTTCCTCCCACACTCCAGAGACGCAAAGGTTTGTAGGATAATTGGCTTCTGTAAATTGTAACTTATCTCTAGTATGTCGGGTAGTGCTAGTGTGTGGGGCAGTTGTTGGATTCAGTGGGCAGAAGGACCTGTTTGCACGCTGTATTTCTGAAGTCGTAAATCTAAAGATTAGTGCGGTCAGGCAGTTAATCTACAGGGAGACCAAAGATCAGTAGAGACCAAAGAAATTTGTTGTAACTCAGCCAGGCCTCACCAATGACATAAACACCAGCATCGAGTAGGACAAGGGATGTACTGTAAAGGGCCTGTCCCACTTGGCCGTCATTTGCGCCTCATTTACGTGTCATATGTAAAATAGGTCGACGCGTCGTTACGTGCGACGTCGCGCGCAAATCATGCATCATCATGCCGTCTGGTGTGTGTGGCATCATTAGAATATTCTGCGGCGTGCGGCGACATGTGGTTACGCACGGTGATCACGGTAACCATGCGTCACCACGCGATACACGTGAGACATCGGGATGCCAGTGTGCGTACGTGATACGTCAGTGTGCGTACGCAACACGTCACGCAGGTGGTGCGCGACGATTTCGTGCAGCACAAAATCCTGGAGCGCCGCGCGATACCGCGCACAACTCCACGCTCCTCCACGCCTCTCCATGCGTCCGTCACGCGCTACCCACACGCTACCCGTGCGTCACAACGCATCGACCACATTTTACATCTGACGCGTAAATGAGGAGCAAATCACGGCCAAGTGTGACAGTGGAGAGGTCACCCACCTGCACTCCTATTAAATCTTTTCCCATTCACCTTAAATCTATGTCCTCTGGTCCTCGATTCCCCTACTCTGGGCAAGACACTCTGTGCATCTACCCGATCTATTCATCTCATGATTTTATACATGATCAGCTACAAGACTAGATGAGATGATGGTGCCCAAGCAGGGCGACTCCTTGCCTGCTGCTCCCAGAAGGGGATCTGCTCTCATACATTGCAATCGCTCCAGGCTTTGAAATCTTTATTTCAGCAGTAGCATTTCCTCTTGCACGAAACGATACACCCTTCATCCTGTATCTGTAGGCAGCTTGACTGGAACCATGTACGGTCTTTCCGTTAACCGGATAGCACGCGACAAAAATGCTTTTCACCGTACCTCGGTGCACGTGACAGAAATAAAATAAAATAAAAAAACTGAACGACATTCGAATGTTAAAAAGGTGAAGGTGAAGCAGTCATTTTTAATCAAGATTCCTAAATCTGAAACGAATTGTAAGGGTCTCGACCCGAAATGTCACCCTTTCCTTCTCTCTAGACACGCTGCCCGCCCCAAATGCTGAGTTACTCCACCATCTTGTGCATATCTTAGAATTAAATGTCTGCTTTTAGGTGGAGATAGGAACAAAATGCTGGAGTACCCCAGAGGGGACAGGCAGCAACTGAAGATAGGCACAAAATGCAGGAGTAACTCAGCGGGACAGGCAGCATCTCTGAAGATAAATGCTGGAGTACCTCAGCGGGACAGGCAGTATCTCTGGAGAGAAGGAATGGGTGACGTTTCGGGTTGAGACCCTTCTTCAACAGACGTCTTCTGTTGTACTTCGTGGTCTGGTATCTGTTATACCATTGGAATGACCACAAGGACATGTATTTAGAGGTTTAGCTGAGCATAAATCAAGCCTCTATATCTATTTCACGGCCATCTGGAACCATAGTCCGCTGCCCATATTACGTCATTCCCACACATACATGTTGCTACGTGGGCAAACAGAGTAGTCCTTGTGATATAACAAAGTAGTCCTTGCAATATCACAACATCCTCTCTATAGATGTTAGTGACATGAGGGCTGGTGAGAATCTTTTCGCCACCATCCCATCACATTCTCCCTCTGACCTTACTGTTGATCAAATACACTTGATCTTTTATTTGTTCCTTGCTTACAGAATATTGCTGGCACCCCCATCATTTAATAACCGCCTTGAGTGCCCTTGATGTGAGTGACTAACAGGGTCGTTCCAGAGGGCGGTTAATAGCAAACTACATTGCCCTGGACCGTGATCCACATCAATGAAACCAGGGAAGAGCGGCAGAGATGTGTAGGAAGGAACTGCAGATGCTGGTTTAAACCGAAGAGAGACGCAAGATGCTGGAGTAACTCTGCGGGACAGGCAGCATCTCTGGATGAAAGGATTGGGTCGAAATCCTTCTTCAGACGAGATGGAAGAGCAGCAGATTCCTTTCCCTACAGGGCTGTAGTCAACCAAAGGTCCTTCCAACCGAGCCTGAGACTTTCTCACTGTGATTATTCCCGAGACGAACTGGAATCTTAGAATAAAGGGGAGGTTCTTAGAATAAAGGGGAGGTCATTTAAGACTGAGGTGAGAAAAAACTTTTTCACCCAGAGAGTTGTGGATTTATTCAATTCCCTGCCCCAGAGGGCAGTGGAGGCCAAGTCACTGGATGGATTTAAGAGAGAGTTAGATAGAGCTCTAGGGACTAGTGGAGTCAAGGGATATGGGGAGAAGGCAGGCACGGGTTATTGATAGGGGACGATCAGACATGATCACAATGAATGGCGGTGCTGGCTCGAAGGGCTGAATGGCCTCCTCCTGCACATATTTTCTATGTTTCTATGTTTCTATGTATTTTTTCACTGGACTCATTTAATAAACCAAGTCTGATAGGACAGGTCTGGAGGGATATGGACCAAGCGCCGGCCTATACACACTGGGTAGAATTTTACAACATTGAATTCATCGACAAACCTGTACTTCTTTGGATTGTGGGAGGAAATTGGTGCAACGTGGAGAAAACCCATGTAGTCACAGGGAGAACGTACAAACTTCCCCTTAGTCAGGATCCAAGCCAGTCCATGGCACTGTAAGGCAACAACTGTGCCATTATGCCACCCGTTCAGCCTTATGAACATGACTTTCTTGTCCTGAGATAGAAACACAGACATAGAAACATAGAGTGTAGGTGTAGGAATTGGCCATTCAGCTGTTCAAGCAAGCGCCGCCATTCAATATGATCATGGCTGATCACCCTAAATCAGTACCCTGTTCCTGCTTTCTTCCCATATCCCTTGATTCCGTTAGCCCTAAAAGCCAAATCTAACTCTCTCTTGAAAACGTCCAGTGATTTGGCCTCCACTGCCTTCTGTGGCGGAGAATTCCACAGATTCACAACACTCTGGGTGAAAAAGGTTTTTCCGCATGATGCTAGCTGGCCCATGGGTGATGAGTGAGTGCCCTGTTGGAGAGAAGGTGCCTTTCACTGGCACTGAAGGGTAAAGCTAAGGAAAGAATGAGATGCAGAAACAGATGAGAAAATCCTATCCACATCCATTCAGTTTTGCTGCATAATCTGCAATGAGCTCCATGGGACCTCATGACTATTGTTGCAAAAAATTAACTAATCCCATGCGGTCTCAAAGGACACGTGAATGAAATGGAGATACTTGGTTTCAATTAAGCGTAAGTAAACTGAGTGTGGCAGCAATTGTTCAAGTTCTTCATAAGTGTATTTTAATAATTGGCTTAAAGATTATAAAATGAAAGGCCTCTCGGGAATGTAATGGATGCTGAAACAATTCCAATTAAGTTGAGCCTCTATGGGAATGGATTTATATTCAGGGTGGCACGGTGGCGCAGCGGTAGAGTTGCTGCCTTGTAGCGCTCACAGCGCCAGAGACCCGGGTTCGATCCTGGCCACAGGTGCTTGTCTGTACATTCTCCCCGTACATTTTCTCCGAGATCTTTGGTTTCCTCCCACACTCCAAAGACATACAGGTTTGTAGGTTAATTGGCTTGGTATAAGTGTAAGTTGTCCCTAGTGTGTGTAGAATAGTGTTAATGTGCGGGGATCGCTGGTCGGCGCGGAATCTGCTAGTGCAACATCAACAAAGTCCTGGGAGTTCCAGATTATTGGAGTTTTATTGAGCCCTATTCCTCTGCTGTCACAGCGGATTCAGATGGCTTAAAATGAGGTGGGTTCAAATTAAACGATGTAGTCAGCTACCATGCTCACACACAGAAGCAAGTTGAAATGCATTTTATCGGGATGCATCACAGCATGGTTTGGGAACAGCTCCATCCAAGGCCGGAAGAAATTGCAGAGAATTGTGGACTCAGCCCAGACCATCACGTCAACCAACCGACCTTCCATTGACTCCATCTGCACTTCACGCTGCCTCGCAAGGCCACCAGCTTAATCAAGGACGAGACTCACCCAGGTCACTCCCTCTTCTCCCCTCTCCCATCGGGTAAGGAGTGTGAAAATGCGCACCTCCAGATTCAGGGACAGTTTCTTCCCAGGCAACTGGACCATTCTATCACCAACTAGTGAGTGGTCCTGAGCTACCATCTAACTCATTGAAGACCCTCGGATTATCTTTCATTGCACTTTATCTTGCACTAAACGTTATTCCCTTTATCCTGCATCTGCACACTGTAGACGGCTGGATTGTAATCATGTATAGTCTCTCCGCTGACTGGAATGACTGCAACAAAAATAATCATTTAGATGATCATCTAAAATCAATACCCCGTTCCTGCTTTCTCCCATATCCCTTGATTAGTCTAGCCCTAAGAGCTAGATCTAACTCGCTCTTGAAAACATCCAGTGAATCGGCCTCCACTGCCTTCTGTGGCAGAGAATTCCACAGAATCACAGCTCTCTGGGTGAAGAAGTTTTTCCTCATCTCAGTCCTAAATGGCCCACCCCTTATCCTTAAACAGTGACCCCTGGTTCTGGACTCCCCCAACATCGGGAACATTTTTCCTGCATCTAGCCTATCCAATCTTTAAAGAATTTTATAGACAATAGACAATAGGTGCAGGAGTAGGCCATTCGGCCCTTCGAGCCAGCACCGCCATTCAATGTGATCATGGCTGATCATCCCCAATCAGTACCCCGTTCCTGCCTTCTCCCCATATCCCCTGACTCCGCTATTTTTAAGAGCCCTAGCTAGCTCTCTCTTGAAAGCATCCAGAGAACACGCCTTCACCACCCTCTGAGGCAGAGAATTCCACAGACTCACCACTCTCTGTGAGAAAAAGTGTTTCCTCGTCTCCGTTCTAAATGGGTTACTCCTTATTCTTAAACTGTGGCCCCTGGTTCTGGACTCCCCCAACATCGGGAACATGTTTCCTGCCTCTAGTGTGCCCTTAATAATCTTATATGTTTCAATGAGATCCCCTCTCATCCTTTTTGGATGTGTTATTCTTTTATATGTCATTCTTCACATTCTCTCATTGGTTACATTTTATTTTTGTTAAAAAAAGGCTTCACAAATCCACCTCACCTACAGTGCATAAGCAATCAAGGTCTCTCTCCTGTTTTATACCTTTAGCTTTCTCCTTCAGTGAGGCAGTTTAGCACATTATTAAACGCAACAGATGTGAGATTATCATGGTCCAATCTCGGCGAGGTGTCCTTAACTTTGTCCAACCTTCAGTTCTATCCTGGACTCACCTGCAGGGAGCCAGGCAGGAGATGTAATGACAGATGAGACAATAGGCAGCGAATCAAAGGCAGTAACTCATTCGCACCATGTACGGTGAGCAGAGGAACTAAATGCTATTGTGAGGTGTGGTGGCCAGCTGCTATCACTAATGGGCTCCAGGGGGAACAACTGCATCGGGTGACAATACCAGCCAGTGTTTCACTAATCAACTAAAGAGGTGTTGAAGCCATTTTTACGAGATGTGTAAGCAGCTGTGATATCTTCCTTGTGAGTCCTGACAGCATCTGCTCTCCTTTTATCTCCTGAGAAACAGCCCGAAAACTGGCCCCTCGGCCCACCGAGTCCGCGCCGGCCAGTGGTACACTAGCACTATCCTACATGCTTTTTTGTTGTGTATCAAAAAATCATTTATTTAATTTCAACACAAAACCAAAACCATGGTGACATAACCACCGCCACTATCCGACACACTCGGGAGAATGTGCAATTTTTACTGGAGCCAGTTATCCTACAAACCCGTGTGTCTTTGGAGTGTGGGAGGGAACCGGAGCACCCGGAGAAAACCCACGCAGGTCACGGAGGGGGAGAAAGTGCGAACTCCATCCAGACAGCGCCCGTAGTCAGGATCGAACCTGGATCTCTGGCGCTGTCCGGCAGCAACTCTACCACCATGCTGCCCATTTAGCCTGGGGCACTGGATACAATTTGAACTCCACAGACCTTGAAGAGGTAGTTTCTGAATATTAAGGGAACTTTGAGTTGGACAACCCTGGATTGTTTTAGATAGACAAAAACGCTGGAGAAACTCAGCGGGTGAGGCAGCATCTATGGAGCGAAGGAAATAGGCAATGTTTCGGGGGGCGAAACCCTTCTTAAGACTCTTGTTTTGGATTGCGTTGCAAATTGAGGGGAGATTTGATCAAAGTTTATAAAATGATGAGAGGCATAGATACGGTAGAGAGTCAGAACTTTTATCCCAGGTATGAGGGGCAAAATTTGAAGGAGCTGTGTGGGGCAAGTTATTTAGACAGAATGGTGAATGCCTCGAACACACTGGCAGGGGTGGTGGTAGAAGCAGATGCATTCATGGACAAAATACATGCAGATCACGGGAAGAACGTACAAACTCCGTACAGACAGCACCCGTAGTCAGGATGGAACCCGGGTCTCTGGCGCTGTGAGGCAGCAACTCTACCGCTGCGCCACCTTGCAGCCCTATTTCACAATTCATTTCACAGCAAGTGCGATGGGCAAATGTTCCACCCCGTGACAAGCCAGGTGGGGTCTCATTTTAGTCCCCTTGGCCCGGGGTTGCATTTTGCACCGATTGTGACTGCAACGTATTCATCTCTGAGTAAGTTTGTCGCTGGGCTCCGGTATATCGTCAGTCTTTACTGGGGACTTGGCCCATGTCTGGAAAGGTTAAGTGACCTGCTGATAGCTGTCTGTATCCAACAGAGCCAGCTAAATGCCACAGATCTAACAGCACTGATTAGGCTCTGGGAGCAAAAACGATGCCACCACAGAAAGGAACGGCGGCACATGTAGAGAATAAAATGAAAAGCACACTGGCACGACCGAATCATCAACCGTGAAATGTCTCCTGACATCAAATGTGTTTATCAACTCAAGCAAGTAATTGAATCCAGGGCAAAACATGATTGCATTGACCTGATTATTGCTTGCATGTTAACAATTTAAACATTCAAGCCTTCTACACACAAAACTTCAACAAGATTCTTCCTGTATCGTTGTCCTCTCAAACTGCTTCCTTGGCCTCTTGCATACTAGGGGCAATTTACAAACATTTGAGCAATTGGGAGCAGTTTTGGGCACCACATCTGAGGAAGGATCTGCTGAAGTACTCATCCCAGTACATTTGTGGGGTTGACTGAACCCCACCCCACCATCCACCCCCCCCCCACCCCCAATCTTTGTACATCCCCAATCCTTAGAATAAAGGAATGAAGGTCATTTAAGACTGAGGTGAGAAAAAACTTTTTCACTCAGAGAGATGTGAATTTGTGGAATTCCCTGCCACAGAGGGCAGTGGAGGCCAAATCACTGGATGGATTTAAGAGAGAGTTGGATAGATCTCTAGGGGCTAGTGGAGTCAGGGGATATGGGGAGAAGGCAGGCACGGGTTATTGATAGGGGATGATCAGCCATGATCACAATGAATGGCGGTGCCGGCTCGAAGGGCCGAATGGCCTCCTCCTGCACCTATTTTCTATGTTTCTATACCCAATCCGATCATTTTCATTCCTGTTTCACGTATTTTTTTTTTATGACTGTTGGCAGATCAATTTCCCTATGATAAATAAAGTTCTATTGTATCGTATATCGTACATCCCACCCTGTGATAGAGCCTCAGTGGCGGGTAGCGTTGTTCAGAGGGAAGTGATGAATGAAGGGCAGCGTAGTGGCTCAGTGGTAGACTCATTACAATCCCGCATTTATCGCTGGCGCCAGCAGCGGCTGAACTGAGTAGAGCGTTAAGGAGCAATCCCATGGGGCAGGCGGCCAGGAGTCACCTATAGCCCAGACTGGGCGCGGACAACACGGGCAGCACTGTCCGCAGCAGTAGAGTTGCTGCCTTACAGCGCCAGAGACCCGGGTTCAATCCTGTCTGTACGGAGTTTGTACATTGTCCCTGGGATCGTGTGGGTTTTCTCTGGGTGCTCTGGTTTCCTCCCGCATTCTAAACATGTGCAGGTTTGTAGGTTAATTGGCTTCGGTAAACATCAGAAGTAAGATCATAAGTGATGGGAGTAGAATTAGGCCATTCGGCCCATCAAGCCTATTCAATCATGGCTGATCTATCTCTCTCTCCTAACCCCATTCTCCTGCCTTCTCCCCATGACCTCTGACATCTGTACTAATCAATAATCTGTCTTTCTCTGCCTTAAATATATCCACTGACTTTGCCTCCACAGCCTTCTGTGGCAAACAATTCAACAGATTCTCTGCCCTCTGACTAAAGACATTCCTCCTCACCTCCTTCCTAAAAGAACGTCCTTTAATTCTGAGGCTATGACCTCTACTCCTAGACTCTCCCACTAGTGGAAACATCCTCTCCACATCCACTCTATCCAAGCCTTTCACTATTCTGTACATCTCAATGAGGTGCCCCCTCAATCTTCTAAATTCCAACGAGTACAGGCCCATTGTCATCAAACGCTCATCATGTCAACTTTATCCCTGGGATTATTCTTGTAAACCTCCTCTGGACCCTCTTCAGAGCCAGCAGATCCTTCCTCAGATGTGGTGCTCAAAACTGCTCCCAATTGCTCAAATGTTTGTAAATTGCCCCTAGAATGCAAGATAGTGCTAGTTTATGGTAGACAAAACTGCTGGAGAAACTCAGCGGGTGAGGCAGCATCTATGGAGTGAAGGAATAGGTGACGTTTTGGGTCGAGACGCTTCTTCAGACCAGTTTATGGTGATCACTGGATGGACTCGTTTAGCCGAAGGGCCTGTTTTCGTGCTGTATCTGAGCTAATCTAAACAAAGTCCCTGAGGTTAGGCCACGGCCAACTCACACACACATCACAGGTAAGTGCAAACCTTAGCATGGACTGAAGGTAGACACAAAGAGCTGGAGTAAAGGGCTTGTCCCACTTGGGTGTCATTTGCACGTCACGCAGATGGTGCGTGAAGATTTTGTACATCCCAGTGGGGCACCGCACCTCGCTGCCTACATCGTGACGCGTAAATGATGTCGCGTAAATGACACGCAAATGACGCCCAAGTGGGACATGCCCTTGACTCAGCGGGACAGGCAGCCTCTCTGGAGAGACGGAAAGGCTGACGTTTTTGGTTCCGGACCCCTCTTCCAATTGAGAGTCTCGGGAAAGGGAAACCATTCGCTGTGCTGAGCAAGGAGTTGAAAAGTTCCAGAGAATCCCGCAAAACACGGGAAACTCTCGATAAAGAGGACGCAGTGATAATAAGGGAAGAAAACTATTCCTGACGCTAGCCTTTTACACTGACGAGTTGAAAAGGTGACATTTTGCATTTATTTGCACACCCACAGACTAAATGATTTTGATTGAGTGCGTGTGACAGTGGCTTGTTTCCAAGGCAACCAGAACCCGGGTGTTGTTATTGTAAGATTTAATCATCAGCCAATTTATCTTCGATGGATCCTCCTCTACTTTCGCAAACAAGCTACGTGACACAGCACAGGTTATTTCACAGTTCTTGTTACATTGTGGTTCTGTTTGTTTTTCTTCAGCTAATTGGCATCCCTTAAATAACCAGGGTAATTTTCCGAGCCGCTGCCGACTGACATGGCTGGTTGCGTGTTAAATGCGCCACCCTTGTAACTAACGGCTAAGTGCTCCGATCTGGATAGGCACAGCACCGGTGACCCCCGTGCTAATTGACACGATCTCGGAAACAATATCACTTCACCCGTTGAGTGTCGCTTACACATTATGGTCCTCTCCAGAGCTTCTGGCTATTCAACCACGAGGGCCTCACCACTGAGCACTATGAAAACTCCGATAATCTGCTTCTTGACCAGTCGGATGTGGTCAATGGTCAATGGTTTCGCTATTGCCACGTGTAGCACAGCGAAATCCGGCTCAGCACGTCTGTTCCCGTATATGATCCCAATCACCCGAGTTAGTACAGTATGCACCCGTGCGCAATGCGTCATAGTGCCATTCAGCATGGAAACAGTCCCTTCGGTCCAACTTGCCCACGCCAACCAACACGTCCCAGCTACCCGGGGAGGGAGCAGCCGCTCCAGGCATTTTCCAAGCTGCTGAGGAGTGTTTCACCCGACGCCGGAGTTCCAGCTTCCCGGCAGGAGGGCCTGAAAACATCGGACAGGCTGCAGAGGCCACCACTAGGCCCCGACCTCGGGTGGACTATGAGGAGGAGGCGTACTGGACTTGCTGCCTTCCCTCACAGTGGATTCTGATGTGGGGGGACGATTCTTGCTGATTCCTATAGTGTACTGTGTCTTTGTTATTTTTTATTTTATATGGATGTATGGAAATCTATTTCCTTCTCTGTAAAGGACTTTGGCTTCAACGTGATTTGATTTAAAAATGCTACATAAATAAAAATTACTTACTTACTTACCCCAGTCCTACCTGCGCACATTAGGCCCATATCCCACTAAATTTCCTATCCATGTACCTGTCCGAATGCCTTTCAAATGTTGTTATAGTACTGGTCTCAATGACCTCCTCTAGCAGCTTGTTCCATACACCCACCACTCCTTGTGTGAAAAAGTTGCCCCGACAGGTTCCTATTAAATCTTTTCCGTCTCACCTTGAACCTATGTCCCCTGTTTCTTGGTTCGTCTGCTTTGCGCAAAATACTCTTTTACATTCACCATATGTATTCCCCTATTGATTTTATACACTGATGCGGATTCTGCATCCTCTTTCACACACAAGGGTCACAGAGTCACAGAGTCATACAGTGTGGAAACAGGCCCTCCACCCCAACTTGTCCACACCAGCCAACTTGTCCCAATAGTCCCACCTGCCCACGTTTGGTCCATATCCCTCCAAACATGTCCGATCCATGTACCTGTCTAACTGTTTCTTAAATGTTGGGATAGTCCTAGCCTCAACTACCTCCTCTGGCAGCTCGTTCCATACACCCACCACCTTTCGTGTGATAAGGTTACCCCTCAGATTCCTATTAAATCTTTTCCCCCTCACCTTAAACCTGTGTCCTCTGGTCCTCGATTCACCAACTCTGGGCAAGAGACTCTGTGCATCTAACCGATCTATTCCTGTCATGATTTCTCTCACTATTTCTCTCGTGACAAAGTTACCCCTCAGATTCCTATTAAATCTTTTCCCCTTCATCTGGTTCCCAACTTGTGTGCAGGTGATCGACGGTCGCTGTGGACTCCACGCTGGATCTCTAATTTAAACTAAACCAAACTAAAGCATGATTTAAAGCAAGATAGCAGAGTCAGGGGATATGGGGAGAAGGCAGGAACGGGGTACTGATTGTGGATGATCAGCCATAGATAGAAACATAGAAACATAGAAATTAGGTGCAGGAGTAGGCCATTCGGCCCTTCGAGCCTGCACCGCCATTCAATATGATCATGGCTGATCATCCAACTCAGTATCCTGTACCTGCCTTCTCTCTATACCCTCTGATCCCCTTAGCCACAAGGGCCACATCTAACTCCCTCTTAAATATAGCCAATGAACTGGCTTCAACTACCCTCTGTGGCAGAGAGTTCCAGAGACCCACCACTCTCTGTGTGAAAAAAGTCCTTCTCATCTCGGTCCTAAAGGATTTCCCCCTTATCCTTAAGCTGTGACCCCTTGTCCTGGACCTCCCCAACATCGGGAACAATCTTCCTGCATCTAGCCTGTCCAACCCCTTAAGAATTTTGTAAGTAAATTCTGGCCATGATCACATTGAATGGCGGTGCTGGCTCGAAGGGACGAATGGCCTACTCCTGCACCTTTTGTCTGTTGTCTATAATAGTAAGATTAAACGAGAACTTACCAGTTTGAAGTTTGATCTTTATTTTATGAGGAGTTACGATGAGGGATTACGTGAAGACCCCGCCAGCACGCATGCGCGACATTCTTCAAAGCAGTGGTGTGAAATCACAGAACAAAAAACAGTCTCAATGACTGACATAGTAAGAGAAAAAAGAGAACTTTCATACCAGGTGATCTTTATAATAGAGGGTTGGGAGCGGAGGGCACGTAATCCCTCATCGTAACTCCTCATAAAATAAAGATCAAACTTCAAACTGGTAAGTTCTCGTTTAATCTTACTATTTTACTTCGGAGTCACGTGAGTGACTACGTGAAGATTTCAAAGCTCTGTAATTTCATGCCCTGGAAGCTCCATGCTCACACACCGCTAAAGCTGGGATAAGAGGATGGACGTGATTCAGACAAGACACTGGCTGAAAAATAAAACAGGTATTTATTCATACCAAACACAATATTGTGTCCCAAAAGGGTTATTTAACTGGCAGCACTTAAGATCCTCCCTGCATAATTGTCAGGGGAGGTCACGGGTTTGTTATAAAAGCGGTGGAAGGTTCTCTCATTGTTCCAACCCGCTGTGGCCAGGATGTGATCCAGTGGTACCTCCATCCTTCTAGCCGCCGAGGTGGATGCTGCCCTGGTGGAGTGAGATTTATACACATTAGTATCCACCCCCGCCGCATCCAGTACCACCCTTAACCATCTGGAAATGGTTTGCACCGTGACCCTGTGATGAGGCTTCTTGTGACTGACAAGCAAAGCTGTTTCCGTGCCCCTTAGATCTTTAGTGACTGAAATGTATCGCAGAATCAATGTAACGATACAAAGACGAGTGTCCGCTGGGTAACCCAGGAACTCCAAAGTATGTCCAGACACTCCGGGTCGATCTTGCTTCAATAGTCCCTGCACCTGGAATGTGATTTTCCCACTGGTAATTGCCATGGCATCCAGACTGAGTTTGTGCAGGGACTGGACCCGTTGCGCCGTGATCAGTGCCATTATCATGACCATTTTGTAGGTTAATTTGGCCAAAGGGAGTCCCGTGTTCGGTGTCCATCCTCGCAGCATCGTCAATACCGTGCTGATGTCCCAGGTATGGCTATATCTGGGCCTGGGGGGATTAGAATTAAATATTCCCCGCATAAATTTGGATACCAGGGGATGTGACCCAATTCCCAATTGGTCACTCCCCTTGCCCAAGTAAGACGATAGGGCACTCCTGGCATAGTTAATGGCGCTGTAGCTTAAACCCTCATCGTAATGAAGGGTAGCCAGAAACTCCAGCACTTCCGTGATGGTGGCGGTTTCGTATGTAGTTTTAGTAGTCACGCAGAATCTTTCCCACTTCCTGATGTAGGTCAAGTACTGCTTTCTTGTGGACTCTCTGCATGCTCCCGTGATAGTATCAATGGTCCTGTTGAGTAGGCCAGTCGGGCACTACCAAGATACCCGATGCGGAGTCTTGCTTGATTTTTTGCAAGACCCGACTGATGAGGCAGAAAGGGGGGAAAGCGTAGAAAAACAAATCCCCCCAGTGTAGCGAGAAAGCATCCATCGCTACCGCCCCCGGGTCTGGCTCCCAAGCAACATACGTTGGTAGTTGGTGATTTAGCCTGGACGCGAAAAGGTCGATATCTGGTGTCCCATAACGTTCTACAATATCTGTAAACACTTTCCGATCCAACATCCATTCTATGTTGTCGTTGAATTTCCGTGATCTGGTGTCTGCCACTGTGTTTAGTTTACCTGGTAGGTAAGTTGCAGAGATCCAAATTCCTCTTTGCAGACACCAGTGCCAGATATTGTTGGCCAATTCATCACACGATATCGACTTTACACCGCCCATGTGGTTAATATAGGCTACCACCGTGGTGTTGTCAATCTGTAGTCTAACATGAACTTTGTGCATGTTAGTGCAGTATGCTTTAAGTCCGTGAAATGCTGCGAGCATTTCTGAATAGTTAATCCCTAAGTTTTTAAATAGGGTTAACTCTGGTGCACTCCATCTACCTCCACAGCTAGAGGTAGTGTTAGTAGCTCCCCACCCTTTGGCACTGGCATCCGTTTGTAAGGTGATCGAGGGATTGGCGATAGTCATGGGTTTGGAACAATTTTGGGCATTACCCATCCACCAATATAGTTCAGCTTTTGCCTTTTCTGGAATTTTCATGGGCCTATCAAAATGGCCAGCATGATTTTTGAGCGCCGTAATTTTTGCTCTTTGTAAATTTTGGTAATGTAAGGGCCCATATTGTGCTGCAGGAAATGCAGCTACTATCTTCCCAATCACCCTGGCCACCTGCCGAATGGATGGGACCTTAATGCCAAAGAGGCTCCTGCAAGCCTCTATCAGGTCTTCCACCTTGCTTGGTGGTAACGTGACAGACATTTGCACTGAGTCAATAATGAACCCCAAATATTTCATGGTGGTAGAGGGTTCCAATATTGATTTATCTGGATGTATCGTAAACCCCAGTATCTGAAAAATATGTTTCGTGGCTGTGACTGCCAAAGTAGCCATTTCCAAATTCTCCCCCACTATGAGGATGTCATCAAGATAGGCCATAACAGTATGATTCTGTTTCCTTAAATAGGCCAAAGCTGGTTTCAATATCTTGGTAAACAATCTGGGTGCTGACGATAGCCCATTAGGCAAAGCTTTATATTGCCATAATTGTCCCATCCAGATAAATTTTAAGTATTTCCTATGATCCTTGTGTATGGGTACTGAATAGTATGCATCTTTAAGGTCAACGCATGCCATGTAGTACCTATTGGCTACAAGCTGAGTAGCAGTGTCGAAGGTGTCCATTTTAAAATGAATATACTGGACAGAAGTATTCAGGTCGGTCAAATCTATGATGATGCGGCACCCGCCATCTTTTTTGTTTTTAGTGAATATATTAGACACGAACTCCTGAGGTTCTTTAAAGGCCTTTTCAATTACCCCTTTTTCTATTAACCTCTGTAGTTCAGCATGCCCTGCTGCCTTATCTCTATGAGAAAGGACGAATTTCCGACTAGGCGCATGCTGTACCGGGGTAGGGAGTTCGTGAATAAATTCAATTTTGTAGCCCTGAATACTCCTGAGTATATAAGGATCAGAGGTAAAAGTGAGCCAATTCTCGAGGAACATGTGCAACCTGCCCCCTATGCAGAGTGAATTTAGGTCAGTAGTGTTCTTGGGGATCCCAGACCCACCTACCTCCATGGTTACTGCCGGTGTGGAGGTTTCTGCCCTTGCTTCCTCGGCTGGTTGTAGGTGTTCTGGGAGTGGCGCATCTTCCAAGGAGGCCGGCCTGGGCCTTGGCCTAAAAAAGACCGCTGTGCAGGTATGCCGGCCTTCGAGCTTTCACCACCGGCAGACCTGTTAGGGTAACTCTGCCCGGTGGGTGCGTAGGGGTGCGTTCTGTGTGGGTGATGAGGCTTAGTGTACCCAGGTACTTTAATAAGGCCCAAAGCCTTAGCCTCCTCGTCAAGATCTTTTACCTGTTTGGGGAGATCTTCCCCGAATAACAGGCTTGGAGGCTGCGTCTTCCCAGGCTTGCATAACCCCGCGAACTTGGGGTTAAGCGCCGGCTTTATAATGCTTTTCCTGAAATTGTTAATTTCATACTGTGTATTGCACAGTAAGGCCAAAGCATCTTGCAGCTCTTGCGGCACATCCACTCCCACTGCTGTTCTGGCTACTGCAGTAATCCCTGCGGTTAGGAGCTTCAGGATCTTCTGAAGTTTCATCTCCTGCCCTCTACTTGAGGGGCTCATGTTCCCCCATATCGGGTTGTTCACCGCGGGCACATTTAACGATTTGCAGTTTTCTGGCGCCAAATATTTATCTGCTGTGGCATTGATGGCCTGTTCCTGAAGTTGGTTGGTGGCCATATAATCAATGCTGGCAGCCAGCTTGGGGTGGATGGGTAGGCCCTTCTGGTGGGGCATGGCATGTTTGCTCACCACATCCATATAATCTTCACACACCCCTGACGCTGTAGGTGCTTCAGCCAACTCTCCCTCTTCTGGGTCAGCCCAGTTCTGACCCTCAATGCTCCCCTGTATAGAAGGGGATACATTGGGCAGTCCTCGAAAGGAACTTGCCGTGGGCCTACTAGGGGTCCCACTGTGAACCTGCCCCTGCTGTAACAGGTCACGTTGGAGCATCTGCTCCATCAGCCGCTCAATGCGGTCAAGACGACCTCCGTCGCTACCAGCGAGCGGGGTGCCCTCGGGACCGGACTCCGCTGAGTCCGCCCCGGCCGACTTCCGGGTAGTTTTCCCCGACCGTAGCGTACCAACGGTCTCAAAGTCCGAAAAGTCGGGAGCTGCAGGTGGAACCTGAAGCTCTGGAGAAGCGGTTCTCCGCTGGCTGCTGTCCTTAGCCGCTGATTTGGCCGCCGCTCTCTTACTCTTTCTCCCTTCCATTATGGTCGACTCACTCCTTCGGTGAGACTTACCTGGCGTGAGCTTTTTAAACTCACGCTGGAGGAGCCCCGCTCCTCCCGACCGTCGCTTCCGCATGCGTACGACGATATGTCGCGCATGCGTGCTGGCGGGGTCTTCACGTAGTCACTCACGTGACTCCGAAGTAAAATTGGAGAGTGGCCTACTCATGCCCCTACCTGATTTATTCGTATCTAGGATAATAGTAACATGATGAGAATTTGTCTGATGAAGGATCCCGACCCGAAACGTCACCCATCCTTTTTCTCCAGAGATGCTGCCTGACCCGCTGAGTTACTCCAGCACTTTGCGTCTATCTTATTTCATTTATGTGGCTGGTTCAGCTGACCATCTGCTAACGATTGGCAGCTATGATATTGATGGTGGAGGACTCGTCAAAGGTAATAATTATTAGTAGTGACATTAAAATAATTAAAAAGCCCAAAGGCAAATTCAAGGGCAAGAACTTCAACTCAAACTTTATATTCAAAAGGCATGAATGCTGTTCAAACCCTTCAGAATATCTTGAATCACTTGGAGTGAACTATTCTGCACTCAGAGTCATAGTTAAACATTGTAGAAATAGGCCATTCAGCCCAGCTTGCTCACAGCCACCAACATGTCCCAACTACACTAGTCCCACCTGCCTGCGTTTGGCCCATATCCCTCCAAACCTGTCCTATGCATGTACCTATTCTTAAACATTGGGATAGTCCCTGCCTCAACTACTTCCTCTAGCAGCTTGTTCCATACACCCACTACTCTTTGCGTGAAAAAGTTACCCCTCAGATTCCTATTAAATCTTTTCCCCTTCACCTTAAACCCATATGCTTTGGTCCTCGATTCACCTACTCTGGGCAAGAGACTGTGCATCCAGCCGATCTATTCCTCTCATGATTTTATACATCTCTATAAGGTCACCCCTTCCTCCTGCACTCCAAGGAGTCCCAGCCTACTCAACCTCTCCCTGTAGCTCAGACCCTCTAGTCCTGGCAACATGCAAGAAGTAGATCTTCTCTGTCCTCATCCAAATTCTTTCTATAACACACAAAAAGTCGTGGTCTCAGCACCAATCCCTGCCGCAAATACCTTGTGACACTTTGCCAACCAGAAAAATACCCATCTATGCCTAATGTGTAGGAAGGAACTGCAGATGCTGGTTAAAACTGAAGATAGACACAAAAAGCTGGAGTAACTCAGCGGGACGGGCAGCATCTCTGGTGAGAAGGAATGGGTGACGTTTCGGGTCGAGTGTCTGAAGGAAACTTCTGTCCATGCCAATATTATACCTCATATGGTTGAAATTTCATATTCTGCAATAACATTTAGTGCAGTTATTTCTGAAATGGCTTCTGAAAATCTAAGGGAGGTTGATCCAATTATTCTCTTTTATCTGCAGCATATTAAATGTCTTCAACAAATGTCAATAAAATGGTCAAACATGATTTCCCTTTCATAAAACCAGATTGACATTCCCTAATTACTCTGCTTTTTTTCGAAGTGCCCAGCCATAACACCTTAAATAATAGCCTGGAACATTTTCTCCATGAATGATGCTACGCCTGGTGTTTCCTGTATTCTGGCCCGTCACTTTTGAATAAAGGAGTTCACTTCTGTGTATAATTTAGCTTATAAACAGGCCCTTTGGTCCACCGAGTCTGCGCCGACCAGCCATCCCCCAACACTAAAAGCCCTGTCCCAGAGTACGAGTTCATTCCACGAGTTCTCCCGAGTTTGCCCTGATTCGAACTCGGAGATTTACGGTAATGGCCGCTCGTCGGTACTCGGGACTCTCGTGGACATTTTTCATCATGTTGAAAAATCTTCACGAGTCTTCCCGTGCTTACCTGCCGTTAGCGAGCCTTCCCGAGTACCTGCCGTTAGAGCTAAGAGACGTTCCCGAGCTCCGACGTACCCGCTACGTTCATTCTCCGTGCTTACCACGAGTTTGATTTTTTTAAAACTCGGGAAAGCTCTTGGAATGAACTCGTACCATGGGACAGGGCTTTAACACTATCCTACGCACAGCAAGTCCAATTTACAATTGTACCAAGCCAAATAACTGGCAAACCTGTACGTCTTTGGAGTGTGGGAGGAAACCTCCGTAGATCCTGGAGAAAACCCACGCAGGTTACAGGGAGGGACGGAGAGAGAAGGCCCTTTGGGCAAGACGGTGAATGGTGCATTCAGAGGAGTGACAAGTATTAACATGGTTCAAATTCTAATATAAATGATTTGTGTTAAATGAATTTAGGCAATGGGGCGGTACAGAGCCGCAGATGTAGAGTTGCTGCCTTACAGCACCAGCGACCTGAGTTCGATCCTGACTATGCTGTCTGTACGGAGTTTGCACGTTCTCCCCCTGACGGCGTGGGGTTTCCCCGGGTGCTCCAGTTTTGGGCGTAGCGTAATGCTGGTCGTGTACGGGGGGAATCGCTGGCCAGCGTGAACTCGGTGGGCTGAAGCGCCGGTTGTCACGCTGTATCTCCAAACTACACTAAACTAACGGAAAGGACGTAAAAAAATTCTTCTCAAGTTGAAGAAACGTTCTATTATCGCAGGCATATTACAGATGCAAGTATTCTATTTGTAGCTATTGTACTGCACGCACTCACTATGTTTTGTTTAGTAATCACACACACATTGGGTGGCAGCACATGGCTACAGTCTGGAAATAAACATGATGTAAGCCACAGGTTTCAGTCATCAAGTGTGATTCAGGCACAGACAACTGGGAACATGACAGGACATACGTTAGAATTTGCCAGACACCAGATTGTTAACGAAGGTCTGATCATTGAATCAGACGGCACAAACGAGTCCCCTTGGACCACTGAGTTGATATTGATCAGCACGGTGGCGCAGCGGTAGAGTTGCTGCCTTATGCCTCTGTCCCACTTAGGAAACCTGAACGGAAACCTCTGGAGACTTTGCGCCCCGCCTAAGGTTTCCGTGCGGTTCCCGGAGTTTTTTGTCCTCCGGCAACCACCTTCAACTAGCATCGCAACCGGCTTCGACTAAAAGAAAATTACCGATTTTATAAAACGGAAACCACTTTCGACCATTAGGGAGACTGACAAAAACCTCTGGGAACCGCACGGAAACCACGGGTGGGGCGCAAAGTCTCCGGAGGCTTACGTTCAGGTTACCTAAGTGGGACAGGGGCATTACAGCACCGGAGACCCAGGTTCAATCCTGACTACGGGTGCTGTTTCACGGAGTTTGTACGTTCTCCCTGTGACCGCGTCGGTTTCCCACCCGGATGCTCCGGTTTCTTCCCGCATTCCAAAGACGTGCAGGTTTGCAGGTTAATTAGCCTCTGCAAATTATCCCTGGTGTGTAGAACAGAACTGGTGTTTGGGGATCGATCGCTGGTCAGTGAAGCCAGAGTGGGCCAAAAGGGCCTGTTTCCATGCTGTATCTCAAAACTCAACTACACTAAACTGATCATCGCGCTCCCATGTACACTAATTCTACGCTAATCCCATGTATTTTCTGCTTAGTTCAGGAGAAATTTACAGGGGGCAATTAACCTATGAAGCCGCAGAGTGCTGGAGAAGCTCAGCGGAGTGACGCAGCATCTCAGGAGTACATGGAAAGACAACATTTAAGGCTGGGACCCTGCTTCAGCTATTAGAGCTGTTGCGACACCGTGCCAGTCACCCGGGTTCAATCCCGATCTGTGTGGAGTTTGCACGTTCTCTCTGTGACAATGTGGGCCTCCCCAGCATGCTCCTGTTTTCTCCCAAAGTCACGTGCGTTGGCAGATTAATTGAATACTGTAACTATTTTGAGGAAGGACATTCTTGCTATTGAGGGAGTGCAGTGTAGGTTTACAAGGTTAATTCCCGGGATGGCGGGACTGCCATATGCTGAGAGAATGGAGCAGCTGGGCTTGTACACTCCGGAGTATAGAAGGATGAGAGGAGATCTCATTGAAACATATAAGATTGTTAAGGGCACGTGGACACGCTAGAGGCAGGAAATATGTTCCCGAACCATGGGCCACAGTTTAAGAATAAGGAGTAAGCCATTTAGAACGGAGATGAGGAAACACTTTTTCTCACAGAGAGTGGTGAGTCTGTGGAATTCTCTGCCACAGAGAATTGCACAGTGGAAGCATCCAGTGGAATCTCTCTCTGTGGAACCTCTTGAACCTCTTGAAAGCATCCAGGTTCTCTGGATGCTTTCAAGAGAGAGCTAGATAGGGCTCTTAAAAATAGCGGAGTCAGGGGATATGGGAAGAAGGCAGGAACGGGGTACTGATTGGGGATGATCAGCCATGATCACATTGAATGGTGGTGCTGGCTCGAAGGGCCGAATGGCCTACTCCTGCACCTATTGTTTATTGTCTATTGTCTATAGCTCGTCCCTCGTGTGCAAGTGAGTGGTAGAATCCAGGGAGGGTTGATGAGCTCTTGAGGAGAAGGAAAAATGGAATTCATGTAGAATTCATGTAAATAGCTGCCTGATGGCTGGTCATCGTGTGCATACAGGTCCTTTGGCCCAACCTGCCCACACCAACCATCAACATGTCTCACCTACACTAGTCCCACTTGCCTGCGTTTGGCCCATATCACTTTAAACCTGTCCTATCCAAATACCTGTCAACTTGCTTCCTAAACATTGCGATAGTGGCTGCCTCAACTCCGTTATTCAGAAGCTCGTTCCATACACCCACCACCCTCAGAAAGTTACCCCTCAGAATCCTATAAAATTGTTCCCCCCTTCATCTTGAACCTATGCCGTCTGCTTCTCGATTGCACCACCCTTGGCAAGATAATCTGTGCATCCACCTCATCTACTCCTCTCATGATTTTGTCCACCTCTATAAGATCACCCCTCATCCTTCCAGTGCTTCTTCTTCTGTCCTGTGGCGTGCACAGCCTAAAGTTGTTGGACAATTTGTTCCATTTGCTCTTCCATTTGTGCTCGTCGAGTTGATTGCATTAGTCGAAACAGGGTGGACCACGTGAAGGTTGCAATCTTCCACCCCCTTCCAGCGCTCTAAGGAATAGAGTTCCGGACTGCTCAACCTCTCCCTGTAGATCGGACCATCAGGTGCTGGCAACATCCTTGTAAAGTGCGGTGAAGTGTGAGTGGATGAGAGAATAAATAAAATCCTCCATGCTGCGTCTTTATTACCGTCTGTGTCTCACTTTTGTGATTGGAAAGAACATTGGAAGAAAATGGGCAATGGGGACTTGTTAGACAGTTCTACTAATTAGCCAACATCTGCGTAATGGCCTCCATGGTGGCATCATTCTGTGTAATACCATGTATAAAACAATAAAAATGTTATTAACTAGCTATTAAGTAGAATCCAAAATTTGGCAAGGAGTTAAATCTGCCCCATTATTGACGGAAGCATGTTCTAAGTTGTTACCATTTATTGGATATACAGATTAGTGGGACATTGATTAGATTAGCAATTAAGCGTCACGGCAATCTTTCACACACCAAATTACCCAGGAGGGATTCCCATAGATTGGTGTGGTCCGCAGACAGCATTTGCCCCTTGAGTTCTCACCTGTCTTTGTGACTATGTAGGGTTGTGTAGGTGAAGGCCATTGGGCAAGACAGAGAGGAGCTTGGTTGGAGCCAAGGCTTCAGGCACCAGGTCTTGAGAACTTGCCCTTGGACCACCCTGACAGCTTACTGACAAACAGACACAAAGTGCTGGAGTACCTCAGCAGGTCAGGCCGCATATCTGGGGGACATGGATAGGTGATGTTTCGGGTCGAGACCCTTCTTCCTTTTGTTTGTGGAGGGGGGGGGAGATGGGCCTGGGGAACAATAACGTTGGAGGCTGTGGTGGAGGAGATCACCAGAGGCGATGAGATCAGAAACTTTCCAAGAGATGGTGGCTTCGTGCTGGCTTGTGGTTGTCATAGGATTGTAAAAACTTACAGTGCAGAAAGAGGCCCTTCAGCCCATGGAAGCCATGCTGACCATCAACAACCCATTTTTAAAATTATGGTAAGTTGGCAACCAAGCCAAGGACTCTCTGAGTGGATCTACAATCAGGCATTACAATCGCTCCTCTCTTTCAAACCTCTCCTCCGCCAGCAGTATTTTATACTTTAACTGCCCCTCTTAATTTCCTCTACACGTTATTTCCTCTATCCTGCGTCTGTACACTGCGGATGGCTCGACTGTAATCGCATATCTTCTTCCCGCTGACTGGATAGCAGGCAACAAAACAGCTTTTCACTGTAGATCCGTACAGGTGACATTAAACTAAACTAAACTAAATGAAGCTAAATGCTGATGTTACATTAATTCCATTCCTTTATTCCCATAAAATCCTCCCAGATTCTGCCGCTCATCTACATATGCAAAGCTGAACAGCAACACTAATGGGGAATAGTGCTGCAGGATAATGGTGAGGAATTTCTCAACCCTGGGAGAAGCATAGATGCTCAACGTATTGAATATGTTCAATGCCACGATGGAAAACGAGCCTAAAGAAGGGTTTCGGCCCGAAACGTTGCCTATTTCCTTTGCTCCATAGATGCTGCTGCACCTGCTGAGTTTCTCCAGCACTTTTGTCTACCTCGGAAAGCAAGCCGGTGATTACAGTGAGGATCTGTTCACTGACCATCTTGAGAACCTCTAGTGATTCCATATCTGGCTTAACTAGGTAATGTTTACCATGGCACCCTTTACTCTCACCTTAGAGTGCTTTAAACCCAGTGCTGAAACAGGGGTGGAAGATTGCAACCTTCACGTGGTCCGCCCTGTTTCGACTAATGCAATCACCTCGACGTGCACAAACGGAAGATCAAATAGAACAAGTTGTCCAACAACTTTAGGCTGTGCACGCCACACGAAAGAAGAAGAAGAGATGCTGAAACACAACGGCCCCAGTCCCTGTCATCTGAAGAAGGGTCTCGACCCGAAACGTCGCCTATCTCCTTCGCTCCTTAGATGCTGCTGCACCCGCTGAGTTTCTCCAGCCTTTTGTGTACCCTCGATTCTCCAGCATCTGCAGTTCCTTCTTTAACATCCCTATAAACTGACCAGGACCCAGGTTTCAGCATTCCCTTCGCATTGATCAGGTTCTCTGGAAAATGTATCATAACATTGTGGCTTCACCTGATGGTCAGACCACTTACTGTTGAACCCTCGTCAGAGGGCACGAGGATTGTGACGTGACGTCATGGCCTGCTACATCAGCAGATCTTACCTTGAGATCACCAGTCAACAGGTAGCTGAGCTCGAGTCAACACCCTCGATCAGCAGCAGCAGCAGCGGCGGCAGTCACTCAATATGTTAGAGTCCCAAACGCACATGCATGTCAAACTTATCTCACCCAATAAAGTAACTGTTTGATCACAAAGTTTGGACTCGCTACAACATAACATTATGTAATATCCAGAAAATGTACAACAAAAGTGTGTTGGGGGTAGCATCCTGCAACCTGGAATATCTATCGATCTGGCATCACCAAAGTTGCAAACATGCTCATTATTGGAGTTTTATGTGTAAGAATGGTGAGGGGGTAGAGGAACTGATGAGAAAGTCAATGTGGCACAGGATCATGGTCATAAAGTCATACTGCATGGAAACAGGCCCTTTGGCCCTACTTGCCCATGTTGACCAATACGCCCCATCTTCACTAGTCCCACCTGCTGAGATTTGATCAATATCCTTCTAAAGGGCCTGTCCCACTTTCACGACCTAATTCACGACCTCTGCCGAGTTTGCCCTTGACTCATACTTGCAGCATGGTTGTCACAAGGTCGTAGGTAGGTCGTAGCAGGCCGTGATGCTCGTCGTAGGTACTCGTTGCATCAAGTAGGTCGGGGCGTTTTTTCTAGCCTGATGAAAAATGTCCACGAGTAAAAAAAGGTCGCGAATTAGGTCGTGAAAGTGGAACAGGCCCTTAAATCTGTCCAATGCATGTACGTGTCCATATGTCTTTTAAATGATATTACCTGCATCAGCTACCTCCTCCGGCAGCTCGTTCCATACACCCACCAACCTTTGTGTAAAACATTGCCTCAGGTTCCTATTACATTTTCCCCCCTGTCTCCTTAAACCTATGTCCTCTTGATTCCCCAAGTCTCTGTGCATTCACCCTATCTATTCCCCTCATGATGTTATACATCTCTATAGGATGACCTCTCAGCCTCCTGTGCTCCTAGGAATAACGTTCTAGCCTGCTCAACCTCTCCCGATAGCCCAGGCCCTCGAGTCTTGCCTACCGTGTGTGGACTTGGCGTTGAAGGACGTCTCGGCTTTGTTTCCATTCGGCTATTTAGTTTCGACTTCTTTGCTTCAGCTTCTCGTACTCGACGCCACGTCCGGGTACCCCGAGAACATCCTCGTGAATCTTCTCTGCGCCCTTTCCAGTTTAACAACATCCTTCCTTCAATTGGGACCCCAGCCATAGTTTACATTATCTAACACGATAGACTCCGGTACTCGTTCCTTTTGCACCTGACATTTATTTTGGTGCTTGTGACTTTGCTCGAGGGTTTGGGATCTTGATGACGTTCAGGCTCACTCCGCTCTCTATCCAGACCCTCCAGTCCTGCAGTAGAGAGAGCAGCTACTTCACAAGCGGGGACCACAAGGTCTCACTGGGAGCTCCAGATGCCAACTGCCCATGCCCACCTTCCTAAAGACCATCGCTTACCACCAGCAACCAAGAAGGTGCAGACTTACTAAAGCTGCCAGCAAGATGGACCGAAACCTAGTCTTTAGAATTTAGAGATACAGCATGGAAACAGGCCCTCTCGCTCACCGAGTCCAACCAGCGATCACCTGTAGTGTAGACACTAATGCAACCTAGTTTGAGAAGCATTGGGACAGGTACATTGATAGGGTAGGTTTAGAGGGATACGGGCCAAATTCAGGCCGATGGGACTAGTTTAGATGGGGCACGTTGGTCGACGTGGGCAAGTTGGGCCAAAGGGCCTGTTTCCTTGCTATATGACAATAGACAATAGACATTAGACAATAGGTGCAGGAGTAGGCCATTCGGCCCTTCGAGCCAGCACCGGCATTCAATGTGATCATGGCTGATCATCCCCAATCAGTACCCCGTTCCTGCCTTCTCCCCATATCCCTTGACTCCGCTATTTTTAAGAGCCCTATCTAGCTCTCTCTTGAAAGCATCCAGAGAACCTGCCTCCACCACCCTCTGATTCTATGACCCTGTACACCACCACTATCCTACACACTAGGGGATGATTTACTCTTTTTTCTAAAACTAAAGTGACCTACAGACCTGTATGACTTTGGAGTGTGGGAGGAAACTGGAGGAAACCCACACGGTCACAGGGAAAACACACAAACTCCGTACAGACAGCACCCGTAGTCAGGATTGAACCTGGGTTTCTGGTGCTGCAAGGCAGCAAATCTACCGCTGTGCCACTGTGCTGCAACTTAGAAAGTTGATAAGGGGGCGACCTGTATTTGAACCAGGGACATCTTGACCCGCAGTCAAATGCTCGACCACTGAGCTACACCTCAAATTACGTGTGATTGTGGAATTATGGAGAGGGTGTGGGAGTCAGGCATGGATGGAACAATTGACATTCCCCAGGTAGGTCATGAAAAGGCACTTTATGAAGCCTAGCTGCCAATTCCAGCACTCCACCAGCACAGTTGAACCATCAATCAGTGTCCACCGAGTTGGATGTTCGCGTACTAACTCACAGCGGTTATCATTGTAATGAATGAAGTTACCTGGAATTAGCTAATGCTCTTTGCAACTACCAAAGCTAATTCATTATTCCTTCCTGATGCCTCCCACTGTTTCACATTTCTGACCTCGCAGTCAATCTCGCCACCCGAGCAATTGGAGCAAGATTTACCATTCATGCATTATTCCGCAAATGCTAATGCGATGCTTAATAAAATTCTCATCTGCTTGCTATGAAAACCATGCGTCGATGTCCAATCTCTCTAATGGAAGCAGTTAGTGCAGTCGTGAGGGCAGGTTTGTCAGAGGTTCCTTTTGATGGATGCTCTGCACCTTACACTCTGTGGCTAGTCATCTCTGTGGAAGTGTCCATTGAAACAGAGCTGATGTAGCATTAAAGATAAGAGTTTTTTTTCATGGTGACAAGCTCAATGCCCTTTAATCATAAGGCCATACGATAGGAGTGATAGGAGCAGAATTAGGCCATTCAGCCCATCAAGTCTACTCTGACATCCAATCATGGCTGATCTATCTCTCCCTTCTCCTGCCTTCTCCATATAACCTCTGACACCTGTACTAATCAAAAACCTATCTATCTCTGCCTTAAATATATCCACTGACTCTGCCTCCACAGCCTTCTGTGGCAAAGAATCTCCACTGTCCAAATGTTTCTTCAACCTTGTGATCGTACCTGCCTCAACTACCTCCTCCGGCAGCTCGTTGCTCAACTTTCATGAAAATCAAGGCAACAGGGTATAATGAAGGGTCTGAAGAAGGGTCATAGAAACATAGAAACATAGAAAAATAGGTGCAGGAGTAAGCCATTCGGCCCTTCGAGCCTGCACCGCCATTCAATGTGATCATGGCTGATCATCCAACTCAGTATCCCGTACCTGCCTTCTCTCCATACCCCCTGATCCAAAACATCACCTATCCATGTTGTCCCCAGATGCTGCCAGACCCGCTGAGTAATTCCATCACTTTGTGTTTTTTTTAATAAACCAGTTCCAGCAGTTCCTTGTTTCTACATTTTGAATGCTCCACTGCGTAGTCTCCTCAAAGTGTGCCTACTTAAAGCTTCTCCTCCCCTGAAGGTTGTGTGTGAGAACCTCTCTCACTGCTCCCATTCCGTGGTTCCTGCTGCTCTCTTGCTCAATGCATACGTGAGTCCGAAAAATAGTCCCAACCTGAAATGTCACCTATCTATGTTCTCCAGAGATGCTGCCTCGCCCGCTGCCTTACTCCAGCACTTTGTGTCTTGTGCTGTGTTATAAGTAAATGAGTTTGGAATTTGACCTAAACACTAGAATTGACTTGTTGGGCTGAATGGTCTGCCATGGTGTAGTGAAACCAACATTATGTTCCCAATATATATCTATATGTCTTTTCCAACACTCCAAGGAAGTACAGGTTGGCTTGGTAAAATTTTAAATTGTCCCTAGTGTGTTGGATAGTCTCCCCGTTGGATTGGAACCTTGTGGTGGTCGGGGAGCTTGTGTGTCTCAGTGACCCCTAGAGCTACGCCTGCGGGAGATTTGTCTCCTGTTAGGGTCTCCCGTGCTGGACAGGTCGAAGGGTAGAGGCGAGACCAAGAGCGATCGATCCACTGGTCCTCCAGGTTGGAGGTTGAGCACGGGGCTAACAACCCTGTCTCGTAAAACAAATATGTTACGGCAACAGCAACTGAAGGAACCAACGCTACTGGGCGTGATGGACTTCCAGGGCTATCGACAGATGCTAGGATGAATGTCAATGGTCAACAATGGACCTGAGCTGGGGTAGTGTCCAGAAATGAGCCCGGAACAGACAGGAGTGGAGGACCTTTGTTGCTGCCCTACATGTCAGGAGGCATAATAGGCAGTAAGTAAGTAAGTAAGTAAGTCTTGAATAGTGCTAGTATATGGGGATCGCTGGTTGGCGCAGACTCGGTGGGCCGAAGGGCCTGTTTCCGCGCTGTATTTCTAAAGTCTGAAGTGAAGTCAAAAGCTGTGTGGGAAGAGAACTGCAGATGCTGGTTTACAAAGAAGACAGACACAAAATACTGGAGTAACACAGTGGGAAACCATTTCTGGAGAGAAGGAATGGGTGATGTTTTGGGACGAGACCTTTCTTCAGATTAAGCGTCAGGAGAGAGGGAAACTAGAGATGGAATCCACAGCCTTCTGTGACAATGGATTCCCCACCCTCTGACTAGAGCAATTCCTCCTCATCTCCTTCCTAAAGGAACGTCTTTTAATTCTGAGGCTGTTCCCTCTGGTCCTGGACTCTCCCACTCGTGGAAACATCCTCTCCACACCCACTCAATGCAGACCTTTCATGATTCGGCAAGTTTCAATGAGGACCCCCCCTCCCCCCCCCCCCCCCTACGTCATCCTTCTAAATTCCAGCGAGTACAGGCCGAGTGTGCTGGCTTTTATTTCAACGATGCTGCCATTGAATTCTAGGCAGCTGTCAGTGACGGAGTCTGTAAAAGCAGCATTAACATGAGGACATTGCAGCTTCTGTCTAAACAAACACCTAATCAGGCAGAAAACAATACTTTCTGCTTGTCATTCTGTCGCTTTCGATCATCTTGCCTCTTTTGATGATTGCGAGATATTAATGAATAAGCTGACGGTACAGACCTTGAGATGGTGGGTAGAGTTCGTGCCAATGATTACTGCCCTTCACAGAAGGAATTAACGGGAATGTTTTTGATTATCATTCACCTTCCTTCCTGTTTGAAGGCACACACAGGCTGAGTTCCCTTCCTTCTCTCTAGACTTTAGGCTTCAGGGATACAGAGTCGGTGCCCTTTATGTGGACACTCTTTGCATACCTTGGGTACGCAAGACAAAGTATTTCACTGTGACTTGTCACAGGTGACAGTAAAGGGCCTGTCCTACAAGCATGCAACTCTATGCGATAAACGCGATCAAACTAGAAGCGGGGGCCGCGCGGAGGTCGGTGATCCCCTGTACAGGGCCGTTCCCACCAGCATGCGCCTGCATGCGGCAAGCGCAACCAAACCGGCAGTAGGGGCCGCGCGGAGGTCGGGTGAGTGGCGCAACGCGACGCAAAGTGCGGCGAACTTGGAGCGAAGTCTTAAAGGTAAGTTCGCCAGGGCAGAGAGGGGCACACAGAGAGGGGCACAGAGGCACACACACACAGAGGGTCACGGAGCCACACACATAGAGGGTCACGGAGGCACCTACAGATAGGTTCACGGATGCACGATGTCGAGGCGGTGTGTAATGCGTCGAGGCGACTGCGAGCCGACAAGCTGTTGCCGCGCGGAACTTTTGGACATAGTCAGTTTTTCGGAGCCCCGCGCGGTGTCGGGACGAACTGCGCATAATTCTGCACGGCTCTGGCGATCGAAGTGGGACCGGCCCCGCGAAGCCGGACGGCTCAAGCGACCATGTTAGGTCGCGCTAATCGCATAGAGTTGCATGCTGGTGGGACAGGCCCTTAAAGTATGATTCATCATGTATTCCTTCCGCGTCCACCAGCGACCACCCCGTGCACTCGCACTATCCAACACGCTAGGGGAAATGTACAATTTTGTGTACAACTTGATTGTGTACAACTTGAAACCTTGGGTGGGGCGCAGAGTCTACAGAGGTTTCCGTTCAGGTTTCCTAAGTGGGACAGGGGCATTAGACTCAAAATGCTGGAGCAACTCAGCGGGACAGGCAGCATCTCTGGAGAGAAGGAATGGGTGACGTTTCAGGTCGAGTCTCGACCTGAAACATCACCCATTCCTTCTCTCCAGAGATGCTGCCTGTCCCGCGGAGTCACTCCAGCTTTTTTGTGTCTATCTTCGGTTTAAACCAGCATCTGCAGTTCCTTCCTACACATCATTTCTCCTACGCAGTTCCCGGTCATGGTGAGCTCCACCTTCAAACTATTTGCTAGTTAACGAAATTGCTGCTGAGCTAATTGGATTAATACTGACTCTAATAAGTGCCGCAACAATAAAAAGTGTTCTCATTAACAAGACGCATCAAAACTAACATAAAAAAAGCAGACCTGCTTGGATCTGGGTCTATTTATTCCATCAATTAAAATAGCTATGAGCTCAAACTATATTGTGAAACAAATTTGAAACTTTGCCTCAGCCGTGTTCAGTTCAGTTTAGTTTAGTTTAGTTTAGTTCAGTTTAGAGATACAGCGCAGAAACAGGCCCTTCGGCCCATCGGGTCCGCGCTATCAGGCCCAGCCATCCCCGCACATTAACACCACCCTACACCCACTAGGGACAATTTTTACATTTACCAAGCCAATTAACCTACACACCTGTACGTCTTTGGAGTGTGGGAGGAAACCGATGATCTCGGAGAAAACCCACGCAGGTCAGGGGGAGAATGTACAACCTTCGTACTCCGTTTTGGTCACCACAATTCTGCATCTGAGAGGCTGCTGGATACTGGATTATCAAACTCTTATTGTAGCTGGATGAGCATTTGATTAGTTGTGTAGGAAGGAACTGCAGATGCTGGTTTAAACCAAAGATAGGCACAAAAAGCTCTAATCCCGTTGGAGGCGGCCTTGGGCCTGGAAATCCTATCTACCCCCTGCATGGGTAGTTGGCGATCTTATTCAGCAACACCACCAATCAGATGATGCATGAAATGCTGAACCATGCTCCCTCATAGATGCCCTTCTACCTCCCTGTCATTCTAAAGATCCTACACTGAGGGGTAACTCGATCACAATGATCATGATCACAATGAATGGTGGTGCTGGCTCAAAGAGCCAAATGGCCTCCTCCTGCACCTATTTTCTATGTTTCTAAAAACCTATACAGTTGTGTTCCATGCCACAAAAAGAAATATTAAGAATTGGAGCAAAGGAGCCCGACAATAATCCTAGCTTTATCTCTCTCTCCGTCTCTGATTGAGACGAGGACAAGCGGAAGATAAAACAAAAAGGACGCTTCACAATTAATCAAGTCTGTCGATCAAGGTGGGAGTTTAGAGCCTGTTTTTCTGATTTAATTACCACAGCTTTCACTCATGGTGGCTGAGAATCTCCTGGACTGTTGGCCTGCCCATTAGAGATAATGGCCTGTCTGCTGCATCCAGGCAGCCGGTAGCTGATAGCGCAATGATCAATATTAATTATTCCTCTCATCCCTCTGGGCTTATTCTCCCCGCCATTTGCGCCAATTGACACACGTGAGTGGAGACGATCAAGCTACTTGGTCTCAACAAGAGACAATTTGTAACTCATTCACTGACCATTTGTTGCGACTCCCGAATGCAGGTACTTCAGAGCTGCGTTACATAGTCAAAAAACCGGGTTCAAGTTCAAGAAAATAGTCTTTAATTTAGTTAAGAGAAGACAAAAACCCAAACCTGATTCAAACAACACAGTCAGGGACAAGAATAGACTAACAAACAAATATAACAGTGCTCCAGCCAGCCTCGCAATGGGCCGTCGAACTAGAGTCTCTAACCTGCCTAAATGGAGATAACCCTGAAACAAAATACATGAAAACCCTCAGGTCACCCCTTAACCGTCCCAATTCAATATTAAATGACAAATATAGGTAACAATACAGAAAGTCCTACGCCATGTGGCCAGGCCTCCTGATCCAACAGATTCCTAAGTAGAAAAATACGGCAGAAAGTTGCCTTTGCACATCAACCGAAGGTGTTAAAGATTACCACACCTTAATGTGCTATAAATCTATCACATTAGGCAGGAAATGGTGTTGGGTAGACTGATGTGACTGAAGGCTGATAAATCCCCAGGGCCTGATGGTCTGCATCCCAGGGTACTTAAGGAAGTGGCTCTAGAAATCATGGATGCATTGCTGATAATTTTCCAATGTTCTCTAGACTCAGGATCAGTTCCTGTGGATTGGAGGGTAGCTAATGTTATCCCACTTTATAAGAAAGGCGGGAGAGAGAATACAGGGAATTATAGACCAATTAGCCTGACATCGGTGGTGGGGAAGATGCTGGAGTCAATTACAAAAGATGAAATAGCTGCACATTTAGATAGCAGCAACAGGACCGGTCCCAGTCAGCATGGATTTATGAAGGGCTTAAGAACCATTATCTCGCTAGAATTTGGATGATTGAGGGGGGATCTTATAGAAACTTACAAAATTCTTAAGGGGTTGGACAGGCTAGATGCAGGAAGATTGTTCCCGATGTTGGGGAAGTCCAGAACAAGGGATCACAGTTTAAGGATAAGGGGGAAATCATTTAGGACCGAGATGAGAAAAACATTTTTCACACAGAGAGTGGTGAGTCTCTGGAATTCTCTGCCACAGAAGGTAGTTGAGGCCAGTTCATTGGCTATATTTAAGAGGGAGTTAGATGTGGCTAAAGGAATCAGGGGCTATGGAGAGAAGGCAGGTACGGGATACTGAGTTGGATGATCAGCCATGATCATATTGAATGGCGGTGCAGGCTCGAAGGGCCGAATGGCCTACTCCTGCACCTATTTTCTATGTTTCTATGTTAACAAGAACCTTAACAAGAACCATTGAGCCATTGAACCAATCAACAGAAGGTGCTAAAGATTACCACACCTTAACGTGCTATAAATCTATCAGACATAACTTATGGTGGTTAATGGTGAAAGGTGCAATGGTTCTTGTTTGACACGTGTACACGTGCATGTGACACGTGTGCACGGGTCAAGGAGAGAGCGTTCACGTCGCGGTCCTGTTTGCACCAATCTTTCCACCACCGCGCACAAGAAGCACAAGGCAGACACCATTGCATGCAGATGCCGAGAGTGCGTTCAGCTCAGGCTGAACAACTCCTAATCTTGTGTGTGGACTCGATAAGAAGACGGCACAGTGAAATTCCTCTTGCACAACCCACAAATGCACAGTCGCCATATTTTGGTAGACACAAAATGCTGGAGTAACTTCAGCGGGACAGGCCGCCTCTCTGGAGAGATGGTATGAGTGACGTTTCGGGTCGAAACCCTTCTTCAGACCTGTCGTCAGAGTCTCGATCCGAAACATCACCTGTTCCTTCTCTCCAGAGATGCTGCTGCCTGTCCCGCTGAGTTACTCCAGCATTTTGCGTCTCTCTTCGAATTAAACCAGCATGTACAGTTCCTTCCTAAAGATTATAATTTGGTGCTGTTGACAAAGAAAAGCCCCATGTCCAAAGTCTAAAGTCCCAAGTCCGGTTCACATGCTAGAAATACTGGAGCGCCACAAATCAAGGTAAGCCCAGGTAAGGTCCAAGGTGAAAAAGTCATGTGTATTATATTCTGGTTCAGTTTGGTTTAGTTTATAATTGTCATTTGTACAATTAATGGTAGAGAAAAAAGCTATTCTTTGCGTGCTATCCAATCAAAGAATACTCTGAAGGAACGTTGCCCATTCCTTCTCTCTAGAGATGCTGTCTATCCCGCTGAGTTACTCCAGCATTTTGTGTCTATAGACATAGAAACATAGAAATTAGGTGCAGGAGTAGGCCATTCGGCCCTTCGAGCCTGCACCGCCATTCAATATGATCATGGCTGATCATCCAACTCAGTATCCTGTACCTGCCTTCTCTCCAGAAATGACTACATGAATACTATCAAGCTGTCCACAGTGCACAGGTAACGAATAAATGGCCCAACATTTAGTGTTAGACATCACATTGAAGCCCAATAAAGTCCAACTAAAGATAGCTCAAAGGTCTACAATAAGTTAGATGGAAGGTCAGGACTGCAGTCTGCCTGATGAGAGGATGGTTTAGTTGCCTGATTATAGATGGGAAGAAACTGGTTTGTCTGGTTTGTGCTCCGGTGCTGTCTCTGCAACGCTCTTTAGATTTCAAACCAGTTGGGAAAGTACTTTGTGCTGTGAACGGTTCCCCCTTGTGGCTTGTGGGGCAACCATATCTCTTTGACTTGCCTCGAGCAGCCAGGTTTGCTGCAAACGGACACTGTAAAATATGAAGGGTGCGCAGGAAGGAACCGCAGATGCTGGTTTAAACTGAAGTTGGACACAAAACACTGGAGTAACTCAGCGGGACAGGCAGCATCTCTGGAGAGAAGGAATGGGTGACGTTTCGGGTCAAGACCCTTCTTCAGACTAGTCACTTCAAATCACTTTTATTTCTACAGCACATTTAAAAAACAACTCTCGTTGGCCAAAGTGCTTTACATTGGTGGAGGTACCAACGTTATACAACAGTGGTTCATAGATTAAGTACATACATAAATACACACATATAGTCCTCCCTCAGAGGACGTCAAGAAAGGCTTGGGATAAGGATGAGTTTTAAGTCTCGACTTAAAGGAGTCGATGGAGGGGGCAGTTCTGATGGGGAGAGGGATGCTGTTCCACAGTCTAGGAGCTGCAACCGCAAAGGCACGGTCGGTTGCCCCTGAGCTTATGCCTAGACCGCGGGATGTTCAGTAACTTCAAGTCTATTCTGTTGTGCTGCTGCATGTAAGAAATTTCATTGCTCTATCTGGGGCATCTGACAATGAAACACTTGAGCACATATTTGGAGATTGTGATTCTTGGTTCTGGGAAACATTTACTCTGTATCTGCCCTGTCGAGCCCCATAAGCATGTTGCAAGTTTCAGTTGCAAAGTGGGGCTTGACTCAAAACGTCATCCATTCCTTCTCTCCATCGAGTTACTCCAGCATTTTATGTCTATCTTCACTGTAAAATATGAGTTCTTTCATCACCTTTTAGAGAATGGAAAATGAATGCAGTGCAATTAAATGTCGAGTTAACATTCTTCGGTTTATTTAGCATTCACTGTTAATCACGAAACGTCCCCTTGGCTTCATCGTACAAACCATTTCAAATCGGAATTAATCACCATTATCATCCCAGGCTGATGTCCTGAACTTCATTGTGTGCGACCTTTCTTCTGTACGGCAATGTGAAAGAATTGAATGCCATTGTGTGTCACGGCATCTACCCTCTTTGGACGGTGTAGAGGTTGTCTCGAGCTTATTCAACATGTGTGTTTTTGCGATCACAGTTGGAAAAAAAAAATCCCAGCAGATCGTTGCAATTGTTTGCTTATAATACCCAGTCACTCCTCCATTCCTTGCAGTACGAAGCTCATTCATCAAAATTATGTGCTCCTTGCCAAGGCTCCCTGCTGAAATGAAGGCTATTTGTCAGCAGACAAACCTTGTCTGACAAGCGTCTTTGAACCTGGAGCACCGCTCCACACTGCTCAGCCTTTCTTTTTTGGTCGGAGAACAAAGGTAATAAAATCCCAGACAATTGGTCTTTGGAATCGAGCCACAGAGCCTCTCATCGACCTGGCTTCTCCTGGCTGTAAGTTGGAGGGACAGTAGGCCCCTCAGTCTTAGAATAGTGAAAGGCCTCGATAGAGTGGCTGTGGAGAGGATGTTTCCACTCTAAGGCAGAGATAGATAGTACAGCTGTCAGAGGTTATGGGGATATTTGAGTTGCCATACAAGTGAAGAGAACACAATACACAATAGAATTTAACATAAACATCCACCACAGTGGAATCAGCATTCTTCACGGTGATGGAAGTCATCGTCCTCCTTTGTACAGGTTTGTAGGTTAATTGACTTTGGTAAAATTTCTAATGTGTGGGATGGTGCTAGTGTACGTGGAACGCTGGAATGAATACCTTGTTTGTTTTGAACCTTGGACACATGAACTCGCATTCAGTAAAAGGGCCTGTCCCACTTGGGTGACCTAGTCCACGAGTTTTGACGAGTTGAAAATAATGTCAAGGTCGTGGGTACCCAAAATGCTGGAGAAACTCAGCGGGTGCAGCAGCATCTACGGAGCGAAGGAGATAGGCAACGTTTCGGGCCGAAACCCTTCTTCAGAATATCAAGGTCGTGTTTTATCGCTGAAGTAAATAGTCCTGCGACTATGTCTACGAGGTCCTACGACCATGCCTACGAGCTCCTACGACCCCCCCTCGACCTCAGTCTTCCACACCTAAGACCAACTACGACTAGCTACGAGTAGAAAATGATTACATTATAAAATGATGTCATGTTTATATTTTTTTTCTCGGGCCGGTTACCGACCTACGACTACCTACGACTACCATCAAGACCTACTACGACTTACCTACGAGTAAAATGTATCATTTCTTTCCATGCCGACCTTTTTGTTTACTCGTGGACATTTTTTATCAGGCTGGAAAAAACGCCGCGACCTACTTGAGACCACTCACGAGCGTGAGGAAGAGTTACAAAGTCCTCCTACGATCTTGTGCCGACCATGCTGCGAGTATGAGTCAAGGGCAAACTCGGCAGAGGTCGCCAATTGGGTCGTGAAACTGGGACGGGGCTTCAAGTTGACCATTAATATACAGGTATCTGATAGTTAATTACATTGGTGAAATCACCAGCGCAGTTTGCTCTGCGCAAGGTCTGACTTCCAAAACATCAAGACAAAGTCTTTATCCAATGAAGCCTGAGGTAAGAAGATGCCTGCTAATCAATAATGCTTATCTCTATAGCAGCCAACATCAACAAGAACTCAAACTGATTCAACTAACCTCCCAGGGAAAATCTGTTTGTATATTCTCCGTATAATTCAAGCCAGCTTTCTTGGATCCTTGACAGACACAAAAAGCTGGAGTAACTCAGCGGGACAGGCAGCAACTCCAGAGAGAAGGAATGCGTGGCGTTTCGGCTCGAGACCCTTCTTCAGACTCTTGTCCTGAAACGTCACCCATTCCTTCCATCCAGAGATGCTGCCTGTCCCGCTGAGTTACTCCAGCACTTTGTGCCTATGTTCGGTGTAAACCAGCATCTGCAGTTCCTTCCTGCACATTTCTTAGCATGCTTACCTCTCAGCATTGAAGACTGGGTGAGTCTTCTTCAGTTCTCTGTGATAAAAGCACTTTCAGCTCTGTCAGTCCTGATTTTATTGGGCACTAACGTGAGATAAAAGGCTGGAGAAGTGTTAAAAAAAAGTGTTATTGTTAAAGTGAAATGTTTCACTCATCTTTGTGAGTCAAGGACGATATATTGTTAGAAACCTAAATCCCAGGATCATCAGTGGTGCTGACCTTCCAAGGTTCTTGTGCACGTACCAGATTCATTTTGAAGGCAAATTAATCGGCCCATATTGGTAGCCAAGCTATCAGCTGCCAAGGCCTTGAGCTCTGAGATTCCCTCTGTAAGCCCCTCAGCCTCACTCTCCTCCTTCAAGACACATCTTTCACCAAGGATTTGCTCTTCCTTAAATCACATCACATGGTTCAATATTCAAGATCAAATATAAGCCAGTTGGTTGCTGCTGCTTGGGGGCTCATAGGGTCCCATGGATGGGAAAATGAAAGCACTTTCATAAATGAGAATAAACGGATGGGAATGTTATTCCAATTCACACACGGCCTTTTCAGTCAGACTGCACTAAATCCCAGGAGAGGCAAACAAAAGTGAACAAAGCGTCAGATTCCAGGAGGAACTTGGAAATTCCTTCCTTGATTTCCAACAAGCCTTACTGTAATGCACCTGAACTGTAAAACATTATAACACGGAAGACCATTCTACCCAGAGTGTTGATGCTAGCCCATTCAAAGTCCTGGATGTACTGAAACCCCTGTTCCCACAGGGGAATATCCCAGAGCCTTTCAGAATACTTGCTCTAGGGCGGCACAAGTGGGTAGAGGTCTTCTTCTTCTTCTCGTGCACAGTCTAAAGTTGTTGGACAACTTGTTCGATTTGATCTTCTGTGTGTGCACGTCGAGTTGATTGCATTAGTCGAAACAGGGCGGACCACGTGAAGGTTGCAATCTTCCACCCAGAGGTCAAGTTCCAGAGGTCAAGTTCCAGAGGTCAAGTTGCTGCCTTGCAGTGGCAGAGACCCGGGCTTGATCCTGACCGTGGGTGCTGGGTGCTGTCTGTGTGGAGTTTGTATGTTCTTTTCACCAGGTTTCCTCCCACACTCCAAAGACGTTCAGGTTTGTCGGTCAATTGGCCTCTGTAAATTGTCCCTAGTGTGTAGGGTAGAACTAGTGTGCGGGTGATTGTTGGTTGGTGCGGACTTGATGGGCCAAACGGCCCGTTTCCGTGCTATATCTCTAAACTCAACTATCTACTTCTCCATACCAGGTGACAATGCTTTGCTGTGCTTATTGGGACCAGCCACAGAGTTGTATCCATGCAGAATAAGCAAACGTATGATGTGTAGGAAGGGACTGAACATACTGGTTTATATCGAATATAGACACAACATGCTGGGGTAACTCAACGGGTCAGGCAGCATCTCGGGAGAGAAAAGGAATAGGTGACGTTTCGGTTCGGGACCATTCTTCAGATCGACTTTGTATCTATCTTAAGCAAGCGTAAGATCCGCCATTATATATATATAACATTTAAAAAACATATATGTGTGTGTAGATGTAGATATCATATATATGTATATATATGGCGGACTGTAGGAGTGGGGGGGTGCCGTTGTCTATGGCTGCCCTGCCTGCAGTCCGTCCCTTCACCCTTTAAACATTTTTTTTAGTCCTGTTAAAAACAAAATGTTTGTTGGGGGTCTTCCTTTATGTGGTGGGTGGGGGAGGGGAAGGGGGAAACTTTATTTCCTCGTCCCTACCTGGTCGGAGAGGCGGCTTCCCTCCGAGCTGCTTCTTCGCCCCTTTCTCGCGACCGACCATCGGACTGGAGCGGCGTTTCCTGTCGGGACCGGCCACAACCCCAGCTTCGGTGGTGGCACCATCACGGAGCGGGTGATGCCTTACCGGGTCGCCGCGCGGTAAGCTCCGGAGCGCTGTGACCGCCGACTCCAACATCCGAGGAGTTGCGGCTGCGGGCGTACAGCCGCGGGCGGCTCTGGATTTAAAACCCCGCGGAGCCCGGGATCCGAGACCGCCAGAGTCGGAGCTCCAACCAGCGCAGCCTGAGGACTTCAGGTGCCTCAGTCTCCGGGGAGGGAGCAGCCGCTCCAGATATTTCCAAGCCGCTGAGGAGTGTTTCACCCGACGCCGGAGTTGCATCTTCCCGGCAAGAGGGCCTGAAAACATCGGACTGGCTGCGGAGGCCACAAATAGGCCCCGACCTCGGGTGATCACAGAGGAAGAGGACTTAACTTTCTGATGCCTTTCCCCACAGTGGAAATTTTTGATTCTGTTGTGGGGGGGGGGGGGGGGGGGGGGCGTTCATGTTGAATTCTATAATGTGTTGTGTCATTTCTCTTTAACAAACATTTCTATGGATGTATGGAAACTTAATTATTTCTTCTATGAAAAGCACTTTGGTTTCAAAGTGACTTGCTTTAAATGTGCTATATAAATAAAATGTACTTACTTACTGACATATATATATATATATATATTTGAATTTGAATTATATATATATTTTATTGATATTTTATTTATTGAATTTAAAAAAATTGAATTATGTATATATATATATAATTCAATTTTTTTCCTTGGTTACAATGTTACATACATTTTTAGTTGCTTATATATATTATAAAAGTTGAATTCAATTTTTAGAAATTTCATTTTTAGAATATATGTATAAGCAACTAATATGTATGTAAGCAACTAAGTCATTTTGTAATTGTAAACAAGGAAAAAAAAACCATATATATTTATGTATATATTCATATATATAGAGTTTATTGATATATACATGTATACATATTTATATTAAATAACATATTCATATTCATATACATATGGAAATGTGATTCAATATATATTTATTCATGTACATAATAATACATTATATATATACGTAAATATACACAATCCAATATACACAAATATATATAAATATATATAAATAGATTTAATATATGTACTCATAGACAAGCAACTGGAATAAATGAGACATTTTAAACATGTAATAAGAATGGACTTCTATTATAGGTAATATATATATATATATATAAGTGCATAAAATGCTTTATCATATCGCTCAGCAAGATTTGGAAGCACTTGATATAAAATTTATTCTCTTAGTGACTTGTGAGCTTGAAATAGGGGAGGATAGTGGCTCTGTTATTGGATTAGCGAGCTCAAAAGACCTGACTAATGATGCTCAGACATGTTCAAATCCCAGCACAGTGGTCGGTGAATGTAAATGTAGTTAATTAAATAAACCAGTAATTTAGAGGAAAAACTCGTATTTTTAATGGTGACCTTGAAATGAGTAAATTGTTGTGAAACTCGAATGGATCTTTAATATCCTCTGGGGAAGAAAATCTATCCCGACTGTGTCTCACCAGAGAACTGGATTATTGTGAATCAGACTAAAGTAACACAGCGCAAGGTCACTCAGGGATTTTCAGTCTACCAACTCTAGGCCAGTTCACAGTGCAGTCCATTGGATTCACGGGAGGTGGGTCTTGGAGGGGAGGTTGCTCCTCAAACTGCGGAGCATCCTGGACAGTACAGCTCACCCCCTCCATGATACACTGGTCAACCTGAGGAGCACCTTCAACAACAGACTGGTTCCACCAAGATGCAGTAGACAAGCCACAGGAGATCAGTTTTCCCTGTGGCTATCAAATTGTACAACACCCCCCCCCTTCATTCGTGGGGGAGACTGAGCGTATCTTGTGTTTTATGACGGTTTGCCGATCAATTTCCCATCTTGGATAAATACATTTCTATCGTATCGTATCCCCTTATCAATTGCCCCTGCAACTTACTCACCACCCTGACTATACCTCTCACCTACACATATTAAGGTGAGGGGGTAAGATATTTAATAGGAACCTGAGGAGCAACCCTTTTACACAAAGGGTGCTAGGTAGATTGAACGAGCTGCCAGAGGATAGACACAGAATTCTGGAGCAACTCATGGGGTCAGGCAGCAACCTGAGTTTACGCCAGCATTTTGTGCCTACCTTCGACGCAAACCAGCATCTGCAGTTCTTTCCGACACATTTGAGCTGCCAGAGGAGGTGATTGATGTGGGTATTATCAGAACATTTAAAAAAAACCAGTTGGGCAGGTACATGTAGAGGATGGGTGCAGAGGGATAAGGGCAAATCGCAAGCAGGTGGGACTAGTGTAGGTGGGGCATGTTGGTCAGTGTGGACAAGATGGGCTGAAGGGCCTGTTTCCATGCTGTATGCTTCTATGACTCTATTAAGGGCAATTTTTAAGCTACAAACCCACATGTTTGGGATATATAGATACACCTACCTACAGTTGGCCCATATCCCTCTAAACCCTGTCCTATCCATGTACCTGTCCAAATGTTTTCCCATTCCTGGGATGGCGGGACTGTCATATGCAGAGAGAATGGAGCTGCTGGGCTTGTACGCTCTGGAGTTTAGAAGGAAGAGAGGATATCTCATTGAAACATGTAAGATTGTTAAGGTTTTGGACACGCTAGAGGCAGGAAACATGTTCCCGATGTTGGGGGAGTCCAGAACTAGGGGCTACAGTTTAAGAATAAGGAGTAAGCCATTTAGAACGGAGATGAGGAAACACTTTTTCTCACAGAGTGGTCAGTCTGTGGAATTCTCTGCCTCAGAGAGCGGTGGAGGCAGGTTCTCTGGATGCTTTCAAGAGAGAGCTAGATAGGGGTCTTAAAAATAGCAGTGTCAGGGGAAATGGGGAGAAGGCAGGAACGGGGTACTGATTGGGGACGATCAGCCATTATCACATTGAATGGCGGTGCTGGCTCAAAGGGCCGAATGGCCTACTCCTGCACCTATTGTCTATTGTCTATTGTTTTTTAAACGTTGCGATAGTACCTGCCTCAACGACCTCCTCTATCAGCACCTGGGGGAAAACCCACATGATCACAGGGATAGTACATGCAAACTCCGCGCGGACAGCACCGGAAGTCGGAATCGAACCGGGGTCGCTGGCGCTGTGAGCCGCCGGCTATCGAGGGCAGACAAATGAAATCTGAAATTGCTCTGAGAGTGAAAAAGAAATTGAATAATGGAACTATGCGATACGACAAATTGATTCATTTTGTGTCGAGTCCTGAAGGATGAAACCGAGCCGGTCGTGAGACGAGCTGCTGTTCCTTGAGCTCGCTTGCAGTTCATTGCCGGAGTGCAAAGACAAAAAGGTCAGAGTAGGCGTGGGGGAAAATAATTAAATTCATTCCAATTTTCCCTGGTGCAATATGAATCTTCCTACACCGCCTCTCCACATCATTCTCTTGCTGAATTGGCCACCCGAGGAGCTATTAAAAGTAGCTTCAAGCAGTGCAGGCGATGCTTCCCATCTTTGCAGTGTCCTTCCGCCGAATCTCCGCTTAATTCTCCCCGTGAGTTTCAATTACGTGGAAGAGGTGCCTGGAAGAGGGGACGAGCAGTGGTGGCTCTCACTGGTGGATGAAAAGTTAATTCCACTGAAGGGCTCAATAAAATGAGAGCTGTTAGTGTTTAAGGTTCATGAGCTTAAAAACATAAAAACGTATAAAATGGGTGCAGGAGTAGGCCATTCGGCCCTTCCAGCCAGTACCGCCATTCGATATGTTGATCATGGCCGATCATCCAAATCATCTACTACCCTATTCCTGCTAGCTCCCCGTATTCCTAAGAGATAATGTATATCTAACTCGCTCTTGAATACATACAGTGACTTGGCCTCCACTATCTTCTGTGGCAGAGCTGACGACTGTAATTGAATTACAGTTCCATTGCAGCACCAGCATCAGGTCTCTCCGCGGTGCGAATGTTTGGCTCGAGTAATCAAGTCAACTTTATTTGTCACGTACACGTACAAGATGTGACAGTGGCCATGCCTGCGGATTGTGCAAAATTGGCAGCAGTGTGTGGATTGCAATGTTTCCGCTAGCGCAAAGGGTCTGACCCTTCCGACTGCCGTCGAATCTCATGCCAGGATTGCAATAACACTGATACAACTGCCCATTTTGCACTTCGACCAGTGGGTCTTGGGATGGGTATTATCCGATGAGTTTGCATTGAAGAAAGACATTCTTGCCATAGAGGGAGTACAGAGAAGGTTCACCAGACTGATTCCTGGGATGCAGGACTTTCATAGGAAGAAAGACTGGATAGACTCGGCTTGTACTCGCTAGAATTTAGAAGATTGAGGGGGGGATCTAATAGAAACGTACAAAATTCTTAAGGGGTTGGACAGGCTAGATGCAGGAAGATTGTTCCCGATGTTGGGGAAGTCCAGGACAAAGGATCGCAGTTTAAGGTTAAGGGGGAAATCTTTTAGGACCGAGATGAGAAAAACATTTTTCACACAGAGAGTGGTGAATCTGTGGAATTCTCTGCCACAGAGGGTGGTTGAGGCAGTTCATTGGCTATATTTAAGAGGGAGTTAGATGTGGCCCTTGTGGCTAAGGGGATCAGAGGGTATGGAGAGAAGGCAGGTACGGGATACTGAGTTGGGTGATCAGCCATGATCATATTGAATGGCGGTGCAGGCTCGAAGGGCCAAATGGCCTACTCCTGCACCTATTTTCTATGTTTCTATGTATGAAGACATGGACACACAGAAAGTAGGTGCAGGAGTAGGTGTGGGCAAATTGGGCCAAAGGGCCTGTTTCCACACTGTGTGACTCGAGAGACACAACATGGAAACAGGCCCTACTTCGCAGTGAATCTGTGCTGACCGTCTAATACCAAATACAATCGAGGAAGCATCAAGGGCAAGCCGTGTAGTCCCAGGGTAGTGAGTATAATATCACGGACAGAAAAAGTATTGGAAGAAAAGTCTGAGCAGTTGAGACAGCAGGGATTAAGTGAAATATATTCGCCATGGTTTATTAAAGAGAGATCTTGTCTAACAAATTGGATTGAATTATCCACAAGAGGTAACTAAGCATGTCAATGAGAACAGTGTGCTTGATGAAGTCTATGCAGATATCTGTAAGACTTTGGAGAAAATCCCACTTGGTGAAACCGGGGACAAAGGACCCTCAGGCTCACGAGATCCGAAGAGGTTCAGCAAATGAAAACCAAAACTGGCTTGGGGATAGGTAATGGAAACTAATCGTGGAGGGAAATTGGAGGAACAGCACCTCATATTCCGCTTGGGGAGTCTGCATCCTCTTGGCATGAACATTGAATTCTCCCAATTCTGTTAACCCTTGCTGTCTCCTCTCCTTCCCACCTCTTCCACAGCCCTCGGGCTCCTCCTCCTTTTTTATTTCTTCCCCCCCCCGCCTCCTCCCACCCCCCCCACCAGTCTGAAGAAGGGTTTCGGCCCGAAACGTCGCCTATCTCCTTCGCTCCGTAGATGCTGCTGCACCCGCTGAGTTTCTCCAGCATTTTGCGTACCCTCGATTTTCCAGCATCTGCAGTTCCTTCTTTAACAACTAATCGTGGAGGTTTGGTTTACAGTGAGCAGAGCAATGGCAGGAGGAATTTAATACTGTAAAGTGGTGTACTGTGGGAACAATGATAGCATTTCACAATGAATGTTCCTGCGCAGTATTGTTGAACATTGGTTAAAATCGTAAATTGTACCTACTATGTGTTAGTGTGTGGCCAGGGATCGCTGGTTTATACATAGAATGCATAGAAAATAGGTGCAGGAGGTTGCCATTCGGCCCTTCGAGCCAGCACCGCCATTCATTGTGATCATTAACCCATGCCTGCCTTCTCCCCATATCCCTTGACTCCACTAGCCCCTAGAGCTCCATCCAACTCTCTCTTAAATCCATCCAGTGACTTGGCCTCTCATGGCAACTCTTCATTTCTCTGTTTGCAAAGGGACTCATCCCAAGGGAGTGATTTGAGAATCAGCCACTAATATCGAACGATCCCACCACATCATAGAAACATAGAAAATAGGTGCAGGAGGAGGCTATTCGGCCCTTCGAGCCAGCACCGCCATTCATTGTGATCATGGCTGATCGTCCCCTATCAATAACCCGTGCCTGCCTTCTCCCCATATCCCTTGACTCCACTAGCCCCTAGAGCTCTATCTGACTCTCAAATTCATCCAGTGACTTGGCCTCCACTGCCCTCTGTGGCAGGGAATTCCATAACTTCACAACTCTCTGGTGAAAAAGTTTTTTCTCACCTCAGTCTTAAATGGCCTCCCCTTTATTCTAAGACTGTGGCCCCTGGTTCTGGACTCGTTTAGTGTCGTGTATAGTTTATTGTGAAAAGACTTTGTTGCGTGCTCGCCTGCCAGCGAAGAGACAATACATGATTAAAATCGAGCCATCCACACTGTACCGATTACAGGGTAAAGGGAATAATGTGAATGAACTGGGCGGATCAAAGGGCTGAAGAAGGAACTGCAGGTGCTGGAAAATCGAGGGTACACCAAAATGCTGGAAAAAACTCAGCGGGTGCAACAGCATCTATGGAGCGAAGGAGATAGGCAACGTTTCGGGTCGAAACCCTTCTTCAAACCTGTTTCTGGAGGCTGTATCTCTAAACTGAACTGAGATGAGGAAAACATTCTTTACACAGAGAGTGGTGGGTCTCTGGAATTTCATTTCGGAGTCACGTGAGTGACTTCGTGAAGAGCCCGCCGGCGCGCATGCTCGACATATCGTCGTATCGCGTTGCTGCGACGGCTGACGGAGGAGCGAGCTCCTCGCCAGCCCTTCATAAGGGAACCACGCAGGTAAGTATGCTACCTTAAGTTGGTGGTTCTTGTTGTGTTTGCTTCACAGCAAGAACATGGATGGGAGAGGCCGGAGTTCGAGGAGAAGTCGCCGGCCAGCAGTTCCGGAGCGAGAGTTGTCGGGGGTACCTGCAACACAGACCGGAACGAGGGCGGAGATGTCGGTGAGCTCTGTATTTTCAGGTCCGGACCCGCCCGCACACCACAGCTCGGAGGAGTCCGACGAGGAGGAGTGTGGTGTGCCGCCAGAGCAGGACGACTCTGCCATGGCAGCCAGGTCGTCAGCAGGCTTGCTGACGGCTTCGAGCAGAAGGGTCCGTGCGGCTGCACGGCCCGTTTCACGCAGCCCTCTGAGAAGGGGAAGGGCAGGAGCCCAGCAGCCTAACCCTGTTGGGGCTAAGGCTCTGCCTGCCGCCAGGGAGCGGTCAGGTTCCAGGACGGGACCCGGGGCAGCTGTGAGGTCCAGCCGTCGCCCCCCAACTTTCGACGCCGGGACGAGTCAGTTGGGGGTCCCGTCACGGTCGCCGAGCCCCCCATGGATGGGTGGGCGAGACCATGCGTCGGCAAGGTCCACGATGTGGGCAGCTGGCAAGCCTGCACGGGCCCAAGGTATCCAGGCTTCGGCTGGTGCCGACACCATGCCGCATCTGTCCATAGAGGCAACGGCTTCCGCTCCCGCTAAACGGAGGCGGTTGAACACGCCCGTGCAGGAATCGCGCAGTTTCGCCTCGGCGGCTGTCGACGACAACTACCGGCACCGGCAGGGCCTCGACGAGGTGCGGGCCGATGACAGGAGCCCCGGCCAATTTTCAGAGCCGGAGGACTCCGACCACCTGAGTGTTCAGGGTGAAGGGCGTATTGACCGGATGGAGCGGCTGCTGGAGCTTCTCCTACAAGGTCAACAACAACAGGCATCCAGCAGCGACAGGCACAGGGCTTCATCACCAGCTTCGTACACCAGCCTGGAGCAGCAGGACGAGGAGGCCGTGGTTGACCCCATCCCACCCCCGCCTGAATTACCGGCGGAGGACCTCCTCGATGTGGCTACCAAATTTGCAGCCCCTCATTCGTTGGGGCTTCCCATCAATACGAAGTTGGCAGCCACAGTGGACTTCCTAAATAATCACCAGCTTCAGGAGGAAGTCCTACTACAAGCCATGAGCCGCCACAAGGCTCCATCAAACTGCAATTCCCTCAACGTGCCTGTGGTCAATACGCCAATATGGGGCAACATCAGTGCGGCTATCCGTCAGCAGGAGCTGAAAATTCAGCGGATCCTGAAACTCCTCATGGCCGGGATTACTGCCTTTGTGCGGTCGGTCGACGGAGAGGAGCTTAATTTGGACCAGGAGGATGCTCTGGCGCTTCTGTGCGCTACTCAAAACGAAATAAACGGCTTTCGGAAAAACAGCATCCGCCCAGCGCTCAACCCTAAGTTTGCAGGGTTGTGCAAACCACCGCCGCCGCCGCCGCCCCGTCAGCTCTTTGGCGAAGACCTCTCCAAAAGGGTCAGAGAGCTGGATGAACAAGCCAAGACCGTGGGGCTCATGCGCTCTCACAGTGCCCCCACGCCATCAAGCTCGAAAGCTCCACTTGGCCGTTCACGAGGGTCTGTCAGCACTTCCACCAGGAATTACCCTCCAGCTCCAAACCGATATCAGCCACCCCAACCCCAGGGGTCTTTTTTAGGACAGGCTCGGCAGAAGCCGAGGTGGAAAATGAGGACGCCACGACCTCAGACCAACCCAGCACCTCCACGACCACCCACTCGTGTCAGGGACCGCCGGTAACCACAGAGGTGAGGCGATCTGGTTCTCTTTTTTCTCTTTGTTTAACTCCACATGTTGGTGGGCGTTTGCGGTTGTTTGCGGGTGCATGGGGTGACATTACCAGCGATGAGTATGTGTTACGGAATATTCAGGGCCATAGTATTGAGTTTATTAATGGGGACATCCCTCCACCTCAGCATAGACCGGGTCGTACTTTCAAACTAACGGCTGCGGAACAGTCAGTAGGCTATAAGGAAATTTTAAGGTTGGAACAGAAAGGGGTCATAGAGAGAACGGTTCATGAGCCCGTTGAATTTGTTTCCAATATTTTTACTAGACCTAAGAAGGATGGAGGCTGTAGAGTCATTATTGATCTAACCACTCTGAATAACTTTGTAACATATACTCATTTTAAAATGGACACGTTTGAAACGGCCAAATCATTGATTTCACAAGGGTGCTTTATGGCATGCATTGATTTACAGGATGCGTACTATACCGTACCTATGAAAAAATATTACAGAAGGTTCTTAAAATTTATCTGGATGGATCAGCTGTGGCAATATAGGGCGTTGCCTAATGGGCTCACCACAGCCCCTCGCTTATTTACTAAATTGGTGAAGCCAATTATGGCTTATTTAAGACAAAGACATCATATTGTTATGGCCTATTTAGATGATATTTTAATTGTCGGCCACACCTTGGAATTAGCACAACAAGGGGTTGCAGCTGCGGTCAATTTGTTCCAACAGCTTGGGTTCATTGTTCATCCAGAAAAATCTAAGTTCTGCCCCACCCAGGTAATTAATTATCTGGGGTTCCAGGTGAATTCCATTAGCATGAGAGTCACCATACCAATTAACAAAATTGAGGAGGTAACACAGGTGTGTACAGACTTGATTAATACTCGTATACCATCGATTTGTCACACAGCTACTGTCATTGGCAAGATTGTGGCTTTGTTTCCGGCAGCCCGGTATGGACCTCTGCATTATCAAAACTTGCAGAGAGCCAAGATCGCTGCGTTGCGACGGCATGCTGGGCATTATGATCGATCAATGCGGCTGCCGCCTGCAGCATTGGATGAATTACGATGGTGGGTTTGCCACATTAGTAAATCGTTCAAAACTATTATTGAGGCGAAACCGATGATATACTTACAAACTGATGCGAGCTCTGATGGCTGGGGAGCTACGAATCAATTCTCTAGTTGTGGGGGCCGATGGGATACCCTTGAGAATACGATGTTGGTATCACAAGGGATCAACTATTTGGAGCTGCTTGCAGCGTTTCACGGACTTCGTGCATATTGTTCCAAGATCATTGGAGCACATGTCCGGCTCCAAATAGACAATACCACAGCGGTGGCATATTTAAACCACATGGGCGGTACCAGGTCAGTTTCATGTGATAAATTGGCTAATTCAATTTGGCTCTGGTGTGTCAAGAGAGACATTTGGATTTCAGCTACCTATTTGCCAGGTGAGCTTAATATTGTGGCGGACGCCAGGTCACGCAAGTTCAATGATAATATTGAATGGATGTTACATCCTGAAATTTTTGCAAAAATCACAGCCAAATTTGGGAAACCGGACATTGACCTTTTTGCGTCCCGGTTGAACCATCAGGTACCAACCTACGTCGCGTGGGAACCAGATCCTGGGGCTATAGCGTTAGATGCATTCTCGCTAGACTGGGGGAATTGCTTTTTCTATGCATTCCCCCCGTTTTGCCTCATCAGTCGGGTATTACGTAAAATTCAGATGGACGGTGCCAAGGGCATCCTTATCATACCCGACTGGCCTACACAGCCGTGGTATCCGATGGTCTTTGACACGCTCAGTGAACCTTGGGTCCGTTTGCAGGGTAGCCCAGAATTAGTTACTCACCCTGTTTCAGGGGAGCCACATCCCTGCCATGGCTATTTAAATTTGTTGGCTTGCAGATTCTGAATCGGCCTTTAGAACAATACGGCCTTTCTACCCGGACCATGGATACCATTGCGGCGTCGTGCCGAGAGTCTACAAGGCGAAGATACCGCTCTCACATCAGGAAGTGGGAAGCCTTCTGCAGCCGCTCTCGCATCACGTACGATGCCGTGACTATAACCGACGTCCTGGAATTCCTCGCGGGGTTGCACCATGATGAACACTTAAGCTACAGTGCCATCAACAGCGCCAGGAGCGCTCTATCATTCTACCTCAATATTGAGGTGGGATCCAACAGGCTAGTGTCCAGGCTCATGCGGGGTATTTTCAATACGAATCCGCCTACACCACGTTACAATATCACCTGGGATGTCAGGGACGTTTTAACTCTGCTCAGGACGTGGTCCCCCATGGAAGGGCTCCAGCTGGACAAACTCACCATGAAGCTGGTGATGTTACTAGCGCTGACTTCAGCACAGAGGGTACAGACACTCCACAAACTACGTGTCGACAGAATGATGTCTACCCCCACAGAAGTAGTTTTCTTTGTTGACGAGCTACTAAAGCAACACAGACCTGGGTGCACAGGGCTGCAGCTGAAGTTCCCGGCATACCCCGCCGATGCTAGGCTATGCTTAGCCTCCCATATCCGTTACTACGTCAAGGTGACGGCAAGCATCAGAGGAATGGAGAGATACCTGCTTGTCACTCATAAGAGACCTCACCATCGAGTGACAACACAGACGATATCCAGGTGGCTTCGAGTCGTCTTGGGTAAGTCAGGTATCGACACTAATGTGTTTAAATCTCATTCCACCAGGGCTGCATCGACGTCGGCGGCGAGGGTCATGGAGGTGCCCATGGACCATATTCTCGCCACAGCAGGATGGGCTAATGAGACGGTGTTCCAGCGGTTCTACAACCGGCCCGTTGCTGCGCCTCTACAGTTCGCAGAAGCCGTGCTAGATGCGGGGCAAGAACGTGGAGATGTCCCCGAATGAGGGGTTTTGATTTGTTTGTTAATAAATATGCTTTGTTTTGCAGTATGGACTAGTCAGCAAGTTATTCCTCCCATCCATCCCTGGTAGTGGTGTGACAGCATGGACGTGGTCCAGGGCGTGTCATCACAGAAGCTTTGAAGTCTTCACGAAGTCACTCACGTGACTCCGAAATGAAATAGTAAGATTGAACGAGAACTTACCAGTTCGAAGGTTGATCATTATTTCATGAGGAGTCGAAGTGAGGGATTTCGTGCCCTCCTCGCCCAACCCTCAATCACCTTCAGCTGGTAATCTTAGTCGTTTCATTCTTACTATGTGAAGTCATTTCTTGATTGGTTTCTGTGATTCCACGCCGCTACTTTGAAGTATGTCGAGCATGCGCGCCGGCGGGCTCTTCACGAAATCCCTCACTTCGACTCCTCATGAAATAATGATCAACCTTCGAACTGGTAAGTTCTCGTTCAATCTTACTATTCTCTGCCACAGAAGGTAGTTGAGGCCAGTTCATTGGCTATATTTAAGAGGGCGTTAGATGTGGCACTTGTGGCTAAAGGGATCAGGGGGTATGGAGAGAAGGCAGGTACGGGATACTGAGTTGGATGATCAGCCATGATCACATTGAATGGCGGTGCGGGCTCGAAGGGCCGAATGGCCTACTCCTGCACCTATTTTTCTATGTTTCTATGTTTCTAACTAATTTCTCTCTCTTTATTATCTATAACCGATCCTCCAAAGAGTTAAAAGCAGGATGTTTACAAGGGTGTAATGTTTTGCGGAGAACCTAAAATATTTCCTGCATCCAAAGAAAGAAACTGTCCGGGGAAGTATGTCCACATGTTGCTAATTAAGTAACGGGTTCATTCAAGGCAACACTTAGCAAAAAAACATGGGTTCACTTTCCATTCAACCTGCAATGTTTCCTTAATTGGATCATTTTTCTTCCCTTTTCAGCCTTTTTGCTCCATTAACAGCACAAACAATGTAGTCTAGTCTGCGCAGGAAAACATACTGGCGCTTTTAATTGGCGAAGTCGCGCTGAATCGGGCTCTTGTATTCAATTCATAATGTGGATGCTGTAATTAAGCGCAGTGTGACAAAATACACTTTATTTCTCGAGTTGGTGACAGCAGAGCGTGGAGCCTTGCTGAGCCCACAGCTGAGGGAGATCTGCATCATCTCCAGGGAAGGAATAAGCAATTGTTTGGCTGATAGGAATTGCCCGGATAAACAATCCAACGCTTCCTTAACGACAGGCCGTTCGGCCCATCCAGACTATGCTGGCTCTCAGGGCACTTCCCAGCCGAGTTTCCACTTTACATCGATACGCAAGCATAGTGTGGGAAGGAACTGCAGATGCTGGTTTCTATCGAAGATAAGCACAAAGTGCTGGAGTAACTCGGTGGGTCAGGCAGCATCTCTGGAGAAAAAGGATGGGTGACGTTTCGGGTTCGGACCCGACCTCAGACTGAAAGTAGAACGGGGGTGGGGGGAGAAAACAGGACAGAACAAATAGAGAGAGAGAGGGAATGCCAGGGCCCGAGGGCTGGGGGAGAGGTGGGAAGGGGAGGAGGCAGCCAGGGTTAACAGAATTGAGAAAATTCAATGTTTAAGCCCAGAGGATGCAGACTCCCCAAGCGGAAAATGAGGTGCTGTTCCTCCAACTTGCGGTGTTGCTCACTCTGGCCGTGGAGGAGGCCCAGGACCGAGAGGTCGGATACGGAATGGGAGGGGGAGTTGAAGTGCCGAGCCACTGGGAGGTCGGGTTGGTTATTGCGGACCGAGCGGAGGTGTTCGGCGAAACGATCGCCCAGCCTCCGCTTGATCTCACCGATATAGATCAGTTGACATCTGGAGCAACGGATGCAGTAGATGAGGTTGGAGGAGGTGCAGGTGAACCTCTGTCGGACTTGGAAGGACTGCTTGGGTCCCTGAAAGGAGTGGAGGGGGGAGGTGAAGGGACAAGTGTAGCATCTCTTGCGGTTGCAAGGGAAAGTGCCCGGGGAAGGGGTGGAGCGGGAGGGAAGGGAAGAATTGACAAGGGAGTTGCGGTCTTTGCGGAAGGCAGACAGGGGTGGAGATGGGAAGATGTGGCGAGTGGAGGGGTCACGTTGGAGGTGGCGAAACTGGCGGAGGTCTGATCAAAGATCGTCTGAAGATCTCCAATGAGGTAGATAGTAGTTCAAGACTGCTCTCCAGTTGTGGTCGGGTGGTTCTGCTGCCTGGTAAGAGCTGGGAAGAAACCGTGTATTAAACATACAAGATATCAGAGTTTTGAATGTGGAAGAATTGATTTTTTTGCTATATGTGAAATATGAAAGGTTTGCTCTTCCCCCAAGCTCTAAAGTTTTTCATGGAAGGAATGCGTTTTAGGAAAGCAACGCATTCAGGTAGCAAACGTCGAAATGTGATTGATGGCACCTTGCCGCGCACACGTTGGA
>OY740815.1:6362414-6454914 GCA_963514005.1 Raja brachyura
AAAATTCATCTGTATTCTCAACCCTTCTTCTCCCAAACTCATTAAGCAAGGACGGCCATTATTTTTTCATAAATGTTTCAGATCTTTGCTTTGTGTTTTCCAAATGCTTTCACTTGCTTTGTTAAAACCGTTCAATCTTCCGATCCACTGCAAGTTTCAACGGCGCGTTGGCGCAGCGGTAGAGTTGCTGCCTTACAGCGAATACAGCGCCGGAGACCCGGGTTCGATCCCGACTACGGGCGCTGTCTGTACGGAGTTTTGTACGTTCTCCCCGTGACCTGCGTGGGTTTTCGCCAACACTCCAAAGACGTGCAGGTTTGTATGTCAGTTGGCTTGGTGTAAAGAATGGTCTCTTACACACAGTGTGTTTACTAGTACTTTATTCGCTAGTCAAATATATCGCATTCCTAGCTGTACGTGGTCGGTCACGGATGCTAGAGAGGGACCCTAGTGTGTGTAGGATAGTGCTAGTGTGCGGGGATCGCTGGTCGGCGCGGACCCGGTGGGCCGAAGGGTCTGTTTCCACGCTGTATCTCGAAACTAAAAAAATACTCACTGTGGTACTGTTCAACCTCACTCTTGATATAGACACAAGGAACAGCACGGTGGCGCAGCGCCAGAGACCCGGATTCAATCCTGACTATGGGTGCCGTCTGTATGGAGTTTGTACGTTCTCCCCGTCACCTGCGTAGGTATTCTCTGGGATCGCCAGTTTCCTCCCACACTCCAAAGACATAAACAGCCTGTCCCGCATACGCGACCTTTTCGGCTACTGCCGGCACCCGTCATAGGTCGCCGAAAAATTTCAACACGACCAGAAAGACGCTCGGACTCTTTGGGTGACTAGGAGACCTCTCACGACCATATAGGTGTCCCCTGGCTACAACGCCCGCTGGTGACACCCCGTGACGGTCGCGACATGTCGCCAGGGGTCGCCTGCATGGTCGTGAGAGTCTTGGCGTCTTTCTGGTCGCCGATGAATTTTCAACATGTTGACATTTTTCGGCGACCTATGACGGGTGCGGACAGTCGCCGAAAAGGTCGCGTAAGTGGGACAGGCCCCTTAAAGGTTTGCAGGTTAATTGACTTGGTATAATCGTAAATTGACCGCAGCGTGTGTGTAGGATAGTGTTAGTGTGAAGCGATCGCGGGTTAGCACGAACTCAGTGGGCTGAAGGGCCTGTTGCAGCATTGTATCTCAAAACTAAACTAAAACTATAGTGTTGCGATAGTACCTGCATCAAATACCTCCTCTAGTAGCTCGTTCTATAGACCCACCACCCTTTGTGTGAAAAAGTTCCCCCTCAGATTCCTATTAAGTCTTCCCCCCCTCCCCCCCCCCCCCCCCCCCCCTCACCTCAAACCGATGCCCTCGGGTTCTCAATTTCCCTTACTCTGGGCAAGAGACTGTGTGCGTTCACCCAATGTAACCCGCTGTCTCTATAAAAAAACCTGTACGTCACATCTCCATTAGATTACCAAGTATTGGGCTAATTTATCACCAGCTTCTCAGAGGTGTTTAGTTACTTACACATCCAACTGAGTGATTCAGAGAAGATCAAGTCTGAAGAGGTAGGACTCTTTGTGCTTAGCCTGCAAACCCCTCAATTGGATTACTACTTTGTAATTTAATAGGTTTATGTTATTGTCACTAACACCTTCTGCTGTAAGTCGTCCAGGGACCGCTTATTGAGAACTATCTGCTCTACATGTGATTTGTTTTCTGTGAAAGGCTTGTATGTTTTTTTTTTCTGGTGCAGATCCATTTAACCGTTGAGCGGCCCTAACTCTGACAAGGTCAGCGGGTGATTGCGTTCGCTCCCGACAGGCCTCGCTGCGCACCCTGGTCACGGGCACCCTGGGGGATTTCCGGGACCATAGAAACATAGAAAATAGGTGCAGGAGGAGGCCATTCGTCCCTTCGAGCCAGCACCACCATTCACTCTGATCATGGCTGATCGTCCGCTATCAATAACCCGTGCCTGCCTTCTCCCCATATCCCTTGACTCCACTGGCCCCTAGAGCTCTATCCATCTCTCTCTTAAATCCATCCAGTGACTTGGCCTCCACTGTCCTCTGTGGCAGGGAATTCCATAAATTCACAACTCTTTGGGTAAAAAAGTTTTTTCTCACCTCAGTCTTAAATGACCTCCCCTTTATTCTAAGGCTGTGGCCCCTGGTTCTGGCCTCGCCCAACATTGGGAACATTTTTCCTGCATCTAGCTTGTCCAGTCCTTTTATAATTTTATATGTTTCTATAAGATTCCCCCTCATCTTTCTGAACTCCAGTGAATACAAGCCTATCTTTTCAATCTTTCCTCATGGCTGGGCACCACCGTAGGGGGTTGAATGCATCCTCAATAAGGATTGTAATGTAGTTGTATACTAGTTTATTTAGGATATTTGTTTGTATTGTACCATGATGGTGGGTTCTGCTTTTGTTTTATTGTATTGTAAATATTATTTTTAATAATTGAATTATTTTTTTGATATTAAAAAAAGACTCGCTGAGCTGAGGGAGTGCTGCACTATATGAGGTGCCATATGAGCAGAATTGACATAGGAGCAGAATTATGCCATTCGGTCATAGTGTGGAAACAGGCCCTTTGGCACAACTTGCCCACACCGGCCAACTAGTCCCACCGGCCTGCGTTTGGTCCATATCCTTCCAAACTTATCCTATCCATGTACCTGTCTAACTGTTTCTAGGTATGTTACAAAACTTACCTTGAGCAGCGCTGCAGTTCTGCCGCTCTGTGCATGACTTTGGCGCCTTTCAGAGGGGGGGCGGGCTTAAAGTGCCGTTTTTCAACAGACAGGGATAATCGATCAATGTCGGGCGATTTCGTTGCGGAAGAAAAATCGCTCCGACATTTCATTCATGAAGGTATTTTTAAATGACGCTAGATTATTTATTAACTAGAGTAATTTAAAAATCACCTTCAAAAGCCGTGAGCGCCGACAACGGGAAGGATTTTGCGTTGGGGAGAAAAAAAGGTACACAGTTTATTTTTATATTAAAAGTTGTTTTTTATGGAGGCTTTAATCATATTTTCATGTTGCGAAATGGAGTCCAAAAAAATGTATGAACCAACAGTATTTTTCCTCCCGACTTCACCGCAAACCGCAACGTTCCAATCCACCGCATTCCACTAAAACCCTAGTTGATTTAAATGGCCATTAATTTACAGGCATTAAACACTAAATTCCTTCCATTTGGCCCAGAAATTCATGAAAATGAGATTTAAAAATTATGTTATATTGTGGATTATTGTGTGAATGTTATTTGGACACTTAGGCAATTTAAAAAAAGTTTATCTTTTCTTAAGAAATGGATAGATGTTTATATCTACACATTGAATTTTGTAATTAGCTACAATTAGATAACTAACTAATTATATGCTTTAATTTCAGGTCATCCAAGTAAGATTGTTTCATATTTGTTTCAGAATGCTTCAATCTATAATAACTGAAAATTTCATTGAGTTCTCTTAATTTTTAAGAAAGTTATGGGCTTTTAACTGTTCTAGATCACAGCTTTTGAGTTAAGTCAATTGAAAGGCAATGGGGAGCAAGATGCTAATTTCCGAGTATGAAAATGGTCATAACTTTCTTAATACTGAAGATATGAAAGTGAATTAGGTGTCAAATTAAACTTCTTTTTATGCTTTATCTGATGGGATAAATTGCAGACTTGATTTTTTAAATCTCAACATTTTGTAACATTGCTACTGTTTCTTAAACGTTGGGATAGTCCCAGCCTCAACTACCTTCTCTGGCAGTTTGTTCCATACATTCACCACCCTTTGTGTGAAAAAAGTTACCCCTCAGATTCCTATTAAATCTTTTTCCCTTCACCTTGAACCTTTGTCGTCTGGTCCTAATTCCACTATTCTGGGCAAGAGGTTATGTGCATCCACCCAATTTATTCCTCTTATGTTTTACAGTCCTTCGAGATAACTTTGCCATTCGATCATGGCTGATCTATTTTCCCATCCAAATCCCATTCTCACCAAAGACACCAACAGCAAGGAACGTTATATGTGCCAGCTCCTTTTTGTCTACAAATAAGCACTGATGGGAAGAATCCCTTGGCACTATTTATGTTAACCCCCGAGCCTTGGTTAATATTAGATAGACACAAAATACTGGAGCAACTCAGTTCGACAGCAACATCTCTGGAGAGAAGGAATGCATCCTCAATAAGCTTTTCCCATTGAGGGTAGGGAAGATTCAAACAAGAGGGCATGACATGAGAATTAAGGAGCAGAAGTTTAGGGGTAACATGAGGGGGAACTTCTTTACTCAGAGAGTGGTGGCTGTGTGGAATGATCTTCCTGCAGAAGTGGTGGAGGCAGGATCAATTTTAACATTTAAAAGTAAAGTGGATAGGTATATGGACGGGAAGGGAATGGAGGGGTATGGTCTGAGTGCAGGTAGATGGGACTAGAGGAAAATGAATGGTCGGCACGGACTGGAAGGGCTGAGAAGGCCTGTTTCCGTGCTGTAATTGTTATATGGTTATATGAATGGATGACGTTTCCTGAATAAAAAGGATTAATGATACGTTTGTTTGGGATAGGAATGGGCAAAGTTACCTCCACTTAATTTAGTTTAGCGATACAGTGTGGAAACAGGCCCTTTGGCCCACTGTGTCCGCACCGACCAGCGATCCCCGCATGTTAACACTATCCTTCACACACTGGGGACCAAAGATCCTATAGCGGAGCAAGATAGATCACTCGACGAAAAACACATAGTACGGTCATGGGCAGATTCATGGGTAATTTTCGGCCCCATTTCCGTAACCGGCTTCCGTCTCCGCACCAAAGATCCCGCAAGATAATAGTGTGGAGAGGAAGCCGGTTACGGAAACATCCGCGTAAAAATAACAGTTATTTGGTAAAAATCTTCTCATTTTCAGAATTTAAATTTATTAACACAAACTGTTCCTCCATAATGTTGATTACACTGCGAGTTGGGTCGGGTCGGGTTACGGAAATGGATGAAAAAAAGGCCCACGTTCCGCTCCGTTGCGTACTACACGTCAGCCCGTTGCATTCAGCAGGAGTGGTCCATCTTGCTTCGCTATAGGATCTTTGCTGGGGACAATGTTTACATTTATACCAGGCCAATTAAACCGACAAACCTGCACGTCTTTGGTGGGAGGAAACCGGAGCACTTGGCAAAAACCCACGCGGTCACACGCGGAGAACGTACAAACTCCGTACAGACAGCACCTGTAATCAGGATCGAACCCGGGACTCTGGAGCTGTGAGGCAGCAGCTCTACCAGTGCCATTTCTCAGGCCAGAGGGTCAGGGAAGAAGCCAGTGGTGCCGTGGAACATTTTGAGCAGCTGACTTCATCTGTTCAGACCAAATCGATTAATGGTCTTCATGGCCATGAATTTGTAAACGGGCTGTTTCTGACTTGTACATCTCCATACCTAATTGAAAGGTATCTTTAATATATCACAGAACAATAAAATGATGTGTAATGGAGAGACGACACATCTAATTGACCATTGTACAAAATAGTGCAAAAACGTACACGTTGATCCATGGTCCGAGTTTGTTCTTATAGGCATTATTTGTTCCTTTGTTTGCGCTTAATAGACAATGAGTGATAAAGAGCGACTTTATCAAACATAATAAACTGAGAATGGAATTAGCCATAGTCACAAATAGGTGGCACAGCGGTAAAGTTTCTGCCTTACAGCGTTTGTAGCACCAGAGACCCGGTTCGATCCTGACTACGGGTGCTGTCCGTACGGAGTTTGTACGTTCTCCCCGTGACCACATGGGTTTTCTCCGAGATCTACGGTTTCCTCCTGCACTCCAAAGACGTACAGGTTTGTAGGTTATTTGGCTTGGTACAAATGTATTCCGATTGTCCGTAGTGCGTGTAGGATAGTGTTAAGGGCCTGTCCCACTTACGAGACCTGCCGGCACCCGCAATAGGTCGCCGAAATTTTCAACATGCTGAAAATTCAGCGGTGACTCCCAGAAAGACGCCACCACTCTTTGGAGACCTCCTCACGACCGTACAGACATCTCCTATGGTCGTGAGAGGTCACCCGCGACATGTCGCCGGGAGTCGCCTGTATGGCCGTGAGAAGTCTCCAAAGAGTCGTAGCGTCTTTCTGGTCGCCGCTGAATTTTTCAGCATGTTGAAAATTTCGGCGACCCATCACGGGTGCCGGCAGTCGCCTGGAAAGGTCGCGTAAGTGGGACAGGCCCTTTAATGTGCGGGGATCGCCGGTCGGTGCGGACTTAGCGGGCCGAAGTGCCTGTTTGCGCGCTGTATCTCTAAACTAAACTGCAGTCAAATAGTGGAGGTCATTTTGCACATTCTTAGCCCAAACAAATGTCTCATTAATCCTTTTTATTTGACGGTTCAATTTTCGGTCCTGACCTCCTTACTTAGGATTTGAACATTAGAATCATAGAGTTATGGAGGGATAGACACGGAAACAGGCCCAGCGAGTCCATACTGATGATCAACTGCCCATTACACTATTCTGACATCAATCCCATCTTTTATTCTCCCCGCATCACAATCCACTAGGGGCAGCATTGAGCGTAGCCGGTAGAGAGGCAAACTGGCATCACCGGAGACCGAGGTTCGACTCGTGTAGATGGGGCTAGCTGGGCGGCGGGGGGGGGGGGGGGGGGGGCGCAAGTTGGGCCGCAGGGCCCGTTCCCGCGCTCTATGACCCCGTGACCCTGCCTGACCTTTTGAGTTCAGGAGGCAATGGGTTCAAGGGTCACTGGGACCAATTGTGATACTGCTATCAACCAAAGATCCTACAGCGGAGCAAGATAGTCGACTCGACGAAAAAGACGTAGTACGGTCATGGGCAGGTTCGTGGGTAATTTAAGGCCCCATTTCCGTAACCGGCTTCCGTCTCCGCACCAAAGATCCCATAGGATACTAGTGCGGAGACGGAAGCCGGTTACGGAAACATCCTCGTAAAAATAAAAGTTATTTGGTAAAAATCTTCTCCTCATTTTCTGAATTTTAATTTATTAACACAAATTGATTGATTACACTGTAGAGTCGGGTCAGGTTACGGAAATGGATGAAAAAAAAGGCCCACGTTCCGTTCCGTTGCGTACTACACGTCAGCCCATTGCATTCAGCAGGAGTGGTCTATCCTGCTCCGCTGTAGGATCTTTGCTATCAACAATGGGATTTGGAACCAAGAACAGGCCCAAACCTATGTGAGTCTCGTTAAAATTTGACAACACTCAGTGGGGGGGGGGGGGGGGGGGGTTCCAGTCAACATTTGATTTCCATTCCCAATATTTACCGGCGTGGAATCGGAAATGCTCCCGTGATCTCGTAAAAGGAGATAAATATAAGAGCAGTCGTTGAAACATCAAAATAAAATACTTCCAGGTGCGATGCGTATACAGAACATCGTGACAAAGTGCTTCCAGGATTGCGGCCATTATTCATCGGGCATCAACGCAGATAAACAAGCAGAGGATAACACTGAGCATCTGAGACAAATTGCCCTGCCATTGAGGTGGATACAGAACCGAGAGGACACTACATTTACATTTACATTTACATAGAATTACATGGTCTACACATGCTCCAGCAAAATGTCCTGCCATCACTTTTTCTCTCTGAATTCACATTGCGGATATGCCAACAGCATCTTCTAAACCTTACACCTCTAACTCCAGAAAGTGCATGGGTTACAGAGAAAATAGAAAATAGATGCAGGAGGAGTCCATTCGAGTTCGAATCAGGGGAAAACTCGGGAGAACTCTTGAATTACCTCGTACAGGGGGACAGGCCCTTAAGGTGGGTTTCTTCCGGGTGCTGTGGTTTCCGCCCCAACATCCGGAAGATGTGTGGCTTTGTGGGTTAATTGGCCGCAGTGTGTAGGGAGTGGATGGGAAGGTGGGGTAACATCGAACGAGTGTGCGTCCGCAGAAGGCTCCTAACCAGAAACGCCATCTGCCAAACTGAAGAAGGTTCTGACCTGAAACATCATCCGTCCATTCCCTCCACAGATGCCGCCTGATCTGCCGAGTTCTTCAAAAATGTTGGGCTTTGCTCAAGTTACCATCGCTGCAGTTTATCATATAACTGTGGTGGCGGTGCTGGCTCGAAGGGCCGAATGGAATCCTCCTGCACCTATTTTCTAGATTGGATGGATGGGCTTGTTTTCCCTGGAGTGCAGTAAAGGCTGAACGGCGACCTGATCATGATATATAAAATCACAGTACAAGACACATCGAAAGGAGATAGATAGAACCTTTTCCTGTGGTAGAAGTATCAAAAACAAAAAATGGCATACATTTAAGGTTAGGGGACGGAGATTTAAAAGTATACTAGACCAAGTGCCGACCCGTCGGGTCTGTTCCCCTAACGCGCGTTTGCGGGGGGGAGGGGGGGATGTGGGGTGGCATGCAGCGTCACACACACTAACTACCCCCACACTAACTACCCCCTTGATATAATATTAATATTATTAATTTAGATCCTTTTACCTTAGCCACTGACGCATAGCTCCTAACTCGCAGACGTGTCTAGAGAGGGAGAGGGGGTAGGGAGTGAAGGCAGAGAGAGAATGGGGAGAGACTGTGAGAGAGGCAGGGGGAGGGGGAGGGGGGGGGGTGGTGGAGAGGGAGGGTGGGGGAGGAGGGGAGAGTGGGGGAGGAGGGGAGAGAGAGATGGGAGGAGAGAGGGGGAGGGGGGCTGAGGGGGGGGGAAGGGAAGGGGGGAGATGGGGTGAGAAGGGAGGGGGAGAGGTGGGGGGGGAAGGGAGGGAGATGAGGGGAAGGTAGGGGGAGTGCTGGGGGAAAGGGAGGGGGAGGGGTGGAGGGAAGGAGGTTCGGGGACGGAGTTTTAAAGGATAATTCTTTAAAAGAGAGAGGTTGGTATCTGGAACTCACTACCAGAGGTGTTGGTGGAGTCAAATATAATTACTGTGTTTAAGAGGCATTGAACAGGCAGATAAGTAGCCAAGCATTGAAGGATACAGACCTAATGAAGGCAAATGGGATTAGAGCTATTGGGCAGTAAGGTCAGCGTGGACTTGGTGGGCTGGAAGGTTTAGTTTAGTTCAGTTTAGAGATACAGCACGGAAACAGGCCTTTCGGCCCACCGGGTCCGCGCCGACCAGTGATCCCCGCACATTAACACAATCCTACACCCACTAGGGACAATTTTTGCATTTACCGAGCCAATTAACCTACAAACCTGTACGTCTTTGGAGTGTGGGAGGAAACCGAAGATCTCGGAGCAAACCCACGCAGGTCACGTGGGAGAGCGTGCAAACTCCATACAGACAGCGCCCGTAGTCGGGATCGGGCCCGGGTCTCCGGCGCTGCGTTCGCTGCAAGGTGGCAACTCTACCGCTGCGCCACTGTGAATAGAAGGGCTGGAAAACTCTTTGGCACTTGTCAAATAGAGGCCAGGTCACGGGGAGAACGTGCAAACTCCATACAGGCAGCACCCATGGTCAGGATCGAACCTGGTTCTGTGGCGCTGTAAGTCAGCAACTCTATGCCACCCACGGTGTCTTTGATCCTCAACAACATCCCTGTGCCCCTCATTCTCGAACAATGAGGAGAAATCAATAGTGATCAATTAACTTCCCAAATTGCTGAAATCTTTGGGTATGAATGCCTATCAGTAACTGGTCTATTTACAGAATATTTCCCTCATTGCTCAGAGGCCAAAGTCAATGCTCCAATGCATTCCTTATTGGAAGCTCCAAGTATTGCATGATCTATTGAACTGGCTTCTGACCAAAGATAGTTGATGCAGATTTAATATTAGTAGTAGACACAAAATGCCGAGTAACTGAGCGGGTCTGGCAGCATCTCTGGAGACATGGATAGGTGACGTTTTGGGTCAAACATCGAACCTGATGGTTCTGACCCGAAACATCGCCCACCCTTTATCTCCAGAAATGCTGCCTGACCCGCTGAGATATTCCAGCACTTTGTGTCAATGTTCGGTATGAATCAGCATCTGCAGTTCCTTTCTGCATCAACTTTCTTTGATTGGGCCAACATTAGACAATAGACAATAGGTGCAGGAGTAGGCCTTTCGGCCCTTCGAGCCAGCACCGCCATTCAATGTGACCATGGCTGATCATCCCCAATCATCACCCCGTTCTTGCCTTCTCCCGATATCCCCTGACTCCGCAATCTTTAAGAGCCCTATCTAGCTCTCTCTTGAAAGTATCCAGAGAACCTGCCTCCACCGCCCTCTGAGGCAGAGAATTCCACAGACTCGTCACTCTCTGCGAGAAAAAGTATTTTCTCATCACCGTTCTAAATGGTTTACTCCTTATTCTTAAACTGTGGCCCCTGGTTCTGAACTCCCCCAACATCAGGAACATGTTTCCTGCCTCCAGCGTGTTCAAACCCTTAACAATCTTATATGTTTCAATAAGATCACCTCTCATCCTTCTAAGAATACATCCACCCTCACCCCTGGTCTCCGCCCATTCCAAAACCCATTAATGGATGAATAATCCTCTGCTGTATGAAAGCCTGATTGAAGATCTGACAACAGGGATCACACTCCAAAGGCTTTCATGAGATCTGTGGGACCTGGGCATTGCTGGCAGGTTGACAATTTATGATTTGTCCTTAATGTCCCTTGAGAGGATGATGTTAAACCACCTTCTTGAACTACTGCAGTCCATGTGCTGGTGATACTTAGATCCCATCGTGAGACAGCTGAAGGATTGAGATCCATTGACAAAGGAAGAAGGGCTTCGGCCCGAAACGTCGCCTATTTCCTTCGCTCCATAGATGCTGCCTCACCCGCTGAGTTCCTCCAGCATTTTTGTCCACCAAAGAAATGACCAAGTCAGTTTAAGAAAGAACTGCAGCTGCTGGTAAGTCAAAGGTAGACGCAAAATGCTGGAGTAACTCATGCTGGGTGAGGCAGCAATCTATGGAGGGAAGGAATTGGCGACGTTTTGGGTTGAGACCCTTCTTTAGACTGAGTCTGGTTGTTGTGTGGCTGTCAACGACACTCCAGAATTGGATTTAGTTTCAGATTTGAAGATACAGCATGGAAACAGGCCCTTCGGCCCACCAAGTCCATGCCAACCATTGATCACTTGAATGAATGAATGAAAACGTTATTGTCACGTGACAAGACACGATGAAATTCTTTGCTTGCGTACCCAAGATATGCAAATAGATGCCACATAAAGGGCTTATAAAGTTACAAATACCCTCGCACCAGTTCCCCCCTTGTTCTCTAATTCTGGTGTTCCTTGTACACGGATTCTATGCCCTACACACACTAGGGGCAATTTATAGAGGCCAATCGATCGACAAAACCGCATGTCTTTGGGATTAGACTTTAGAATTTAGAGATACAGAGCAGAAACAGGCCCTTCGGCCCACCGGGTCCGTGCTGACTAACGCTCACTCCCTACACTAACACTATCCTACACACTAGGGACAATTTACAATTGTACCAAAGCCAATTAACCTACAAACCTCTACGTGTGTGGGAGGAAACCGGAGCACCCGGAGAAAACCCACGCGGTCAATGGGAGAACGCACAAACTCTGTACAAACAGCACCTGTCGTCAGGTCGAACCCGGGTCTCAGGCGCTGTAAGGCAGCAACTCTACCGCTGCACCACCGTGCCTCCCTATCTTTCCATGTTCCTGCCCCCTTTGACCCCAAGAGGCACTTGGATGAAATAACTTGCAGGCAAGGTATTTTTGGCAGTTTCTATGATTTGACGAGGTACAATGTGAACTGAAGTCATCGTTTTAATATATTCTGTAGGAAAGCTATTTCTTATGGTGTTACAATTCACTTGACTGAATAAGAAATAAAGCTGAATTGCTAAAATCAGAAGCAAATACATAAATCAGTCACTGGCTTGAAGCTGTGAGGAAAAGTAGGAATAACATAAAGACAGGGGTGAGCTTCGCCTTTAACCATAATTTAATGCCCAACCCAGTGTCTTTTGTCTCACTGATATCCACTTAAGGCTGTCATTGATAGTCATGGTCAAAGAAAGATACAAAGGCATCTCAACCTGTTGAATCAACGTCCAACATCAAGCACCCATTTACCTTAAATCTAAATGGCAAGCCTTGGGTGGCACGGTGGCGCAGCTTTATGCCCCTGACCCACTTAGGAAACCTGAACGGAAACCTCTGGAGACTTTGCGCCCCACCCAAGGTTTCCGCGCGGTTCCCGGAGGTTTTGGTCAGCTTCCCGGAGGTTCTTTCAATATTTTGAAATAATCGCCAGAACATAGAAGAAGCGGAAACCACTTTCGACCATTACGGAGACTGACAAAAACCTCCGGGAACCGCACTGAAACCTTGGGTGGGGCGCAAAGTCTCCAGAGGTTTCCGTTCAGGTTTTCTAAGTGGGACAGGGGCATTACAGCGCCAGAGACCCGGGTTCTATCCTGACTCCGGGTGCCGTCGGTATGGGGTTTGTGCATTCACCGAGATCTCCGGTTTATCTCCCACATTCCAAAGACTTAAAGGTTTGTAGGTTCATTGGCTTGGTATAATTGTAAATTGTCCCTGGTGGTGTGTTTGGATAGTGTTAGTGAGCGGGGATCGCTGGTTGGCACGGACTCTGTGGGCCGAAGGGCCTGTTTCTTCGCTGTATCTCTGGACTAAACTAAACTAAACTAAACTACACCAAACCATTTTGTTCTCCACACAGTTCCATCAACTACCCCCAGATTCTAATACTCACCTCCATTTGGGGCAGTATGCGGTCTCAGTGGACTATTTCTGTACACTTTGCTATTCGGGGATTGTGCTTCAATAAGGCAATGCTTTACTGAACTGTTTGTAAAGGGCCTGTCCCACCAGCATGCAACTCTATGCCATTAGCGCGACCTAACGTGGTCGCTTGAGCCGTCCGGCGTCGTGGGGCCGGTCCCACTTCGATCGCCGGAGTCGTGAGGAATTGTGCGGAGTTCGTCCCGAGTTCGTCCCGACATCGCGCGGGGCTCCGAAAAACTGACTATGTCCAAAAATTCCGTGCAGCTACGGCTTGTCGGCTCGCAGTCGCCTCGACATTTACACACCGCCCCGACATCGTGCCTCCGTGAACCTATCTGTAGGTGCCTCCGTGACCCTCTATGTGTGTGGCTCCGTGGCCCTGTGTGTGTGTGTGCCTCTGTGTCCCTCTCTATGTGCCCCTCTCTGTCCTGGCGAACTTACCTTAGACTTCGCTCCAAGTTCGCCGCACTTTGCGCCGCGTTGCGCCACTCACCCGACCTCCGCGCGGCCCCTATTGCCGGTTTGGTTGCGCTTGCCGCATGCAGGCGCATGCTGGTGGGAATGGCCCTGTACAGGGGATCACCCGACCTCCGTGCGGCCCCCGCTTCTAGTTTGATCGTGTTTATCGCATAGAGTTGCATGCTGGTGGGACAGGCCCTTAAGAAAGGATGTTCACAATGCGTTAGCACCATTTCACCATTCGCCATTCATTCACGATTCACGGTTTTAATTGTAAGTTGTTTCCAGGAACTCTCTGTGCACCATTTATGGAATTATGCCCCGTCCCACTTAGGAAACCTGAACGGAATCCTCTGGAGACTTTGTGCCCCACCCAAGGTTCCCGGAGGTTCCCGGAGGTTTTAAATTATTTTTGAAATAATCGCCGTAACATAGAAGAAGCGGAAACCACTTTCGACCATTAGGGAGACTGACAAAAGCCTCCGGGAACCTCCAGGAACCGCACGGAAACCTTGGGTGGAGCGCAAAGTCTCCAGAGGTTTCCGTTCAGGTTTCCTAAGTGGGACAGGGGAATAAGTGGGACAGGGGCATTAGGCTCACTAATGTGTTTAGTTTGGTTTAATTCAGTTTAGAGATACAGCGTGGAAACATGCCCTTTGGCTCGCTGTGTCCGCACTGACCAGCGATCCCCGTACGTTAGCACTACCCTACACACACACATACACACACAAGGGACGGTTTTACATTTATATCAAGCCAATTAACCTACAAACCTGCGCGCCACATCTTTGGAGTGTGGGAGGAAACCAAAGATCACGTATTAATCCCACGCAGGTCACGGGGAGAATGTACACACTCCGGTACAGACAGGCACCCGTTGTCAGGATCGAACGCGGGTCTCTAGCGCTGCAAGGCAGCAACTGTACCACTACGCCACCATGCCACCATACCGTGATTAACATTGGTCATAATTGCGACTTATGCGGGATCGTAGACAATGGAAATCACTGCGGCAGCAGATAGCAACCTATGCTTTGTTTCATTGCACTTAAGTACAGCCAGAGACTTAATTTAAAGCATTATTGATACATGCTTTATTTGCCTGGGATTCAATTATAAACTTTAGGATCCAATTGCAGAATTACTTTTAATACTAAAAGTTGACTGATGAAAATGATTTTTTTCTCAACAAGTTTCTTGATTAATGCTCGTAGCTTAATAACATGCCATAGAGGTGCTTGTGTGTGCTAAAAAAGGAGAGAATAAATATTTTATTCAATAGCATTAGAACACTTGAGTTTTATTGCCACATGCTGTGTTGGCTCTCTGCATTCATAATATTTTATTATTCCCTATCGCACTTATCCAACTGTAAGAGGGCTCTTTGGAGCTCTTACACCATCCGGATAAAATAATTTCAGAAAAACAGCTCTTTATGGATCATAAATTGTGCCTTCATTTCAGGGAACTAGATTCCTAAGTGCAATGACTAGCTTCAGCTGCAGAGGATACAACGGGGTTTGTATGCAACATAGTGGAGAGAGAAAAAAAAGCACAGATTGCTGGAGTAACTCAGCGGGTTTTCCATGCTCGCTCTGGAGGTAATGGATAGATGACGTTTCGAGTCGGGTCTCATCTTCAGAGAAGCTGCCTGGCCGGCTGAGCTAGTCCGATCGCACTTTGTCTCTTCATTTGTAAAGCAGAATCTGCAATTCGGTGTGTCTAAGTTGTAGAGAGTTCTGCATTAGAGGCCAATTCACTGGATTAATTTAAAAGAGAGTTAAAGGGCCTGTCGCACTTGGTCGTTATTTGAGCGTCACGCAGATGGCGCGCGAAGATTTTGCGCATCACAAAATCCTGGAACGCAGCGCGCGGCCGCACGTCACTGCCTATGTCATCGCACACCACGCACGCATCACGTGCATGTCACGATGCGGCGTCGTGACACGTAAATGATGTCGCGTAAATTACGCGCAAGTTGGATATGCCCTTTAGATAGAGCTCTAGGGGCTAGCGGGATAAGGGGGGAAGGCAGGCACGGGTTACTGATTCGGGACAATCCGCCATGATCACAATGAATGTCGGTGCTGGCTCGGAGGGCCAAATGGCCTCCTCCTGCACCTAGTTTCTATGTTTCTATATTTCTAAAAACCTATACAATTTTGTTCCATGCCACAAAAAGAAATATTAAGAATTGGAGCAAAGGAGCCCGACAATAATCCTAGCTTTATCTCTCTCTCCGTCTCTGATTGAGACGAGGACAAGCAGAAGATAAAACAAAAAGGAAGCATCACAATTAATCAAGTCTGTCGATCAAGGTGGGAGTTTAGAGCCTGTTTTTCTGATTTAATTACCACAGCTTTCACTGATGGTGGCTGAGAATCCCCCGGACTGGTGGCCTGCCCATTAGAGATAATGGCCTGTCTGCTGCATCCAGGCAGCCGGTAGCTGATAGCGCAATGATCAATATTAATTATTCCGCAGGGTTTAATCTGGGCCAAATGGTACCCATTTTCTACGTTTCTATGTTTTAATGTTTGGTGGGCTGGGTGACTTGAGAAGGGCCGAATGGCCCCAACATCCACCTGCATCTCAACAAGAACGCTCTATCTCAACCTCAGTCTGACTGAATAAAATAAAAGGGTGTCGACCCAAAATGTCACCTATTGCTTGTCTCCAGAGATGCTGCCTGTCCCACTGTGTCATTTTGTGTCAATCACCAATGTTTTCATGGCCTGGACCTTATCAGGCAGATGCATCAACTGAAGGAGCAAGCATTGTATACAGGAGTAGTCCACTATTTAGTTATGCAACAACGATACTGCACTGGTGAAGATAGACACAAATTGCTGGAGTAATGCAGTGGGTCAGGCAGCATCTCCGGAGAAACAAAAGATGGGTGATGCTTTAGGTCGGAACTCTTGTTTAGACTGAAACGGTCAACTTTTCAGGTTGAAGAAGGGTCCCGACCCGAATCGCCACCCATCGCTTTTCTCCTTGACCCATTAAGTTACTCCAGCACTGGATGTCTATCTGCGGTATAAACCAGCATCTGCAGTTCCTTTCAACACATTTAGAGGACTGCCATTGCACAGCACAGCATTGCACACAGAACAGTCTCTTTCCATCAGTTAAACACAGGCTTGAAAGAGCAAGTGTCACAGGTGGCGCTGCGGTAGAGTTGCTGCCTTAAGGGCCTGTCCTACCAGCATCCGACTCCATGCGGTGAGCACGATCAAACTAGAAGCGGGGGCCGCGTGGAGGTCGGGTGATCCCCTGTACAGGGCCGTTCCCACCAGCATGCGCCTGCATGCGGCAAGCGCGACCAAACCGGCAGCGAGGGCCGCGCGGAGGTCGGGTGAGTGGCGCAACGTGGCGCAAAGTGAGGCGAACCTGGAGCGAAGTCTTAAAGGTAAGTTCGCCAGGACAGAGAGGGGCACACAGAGAGGGGCACAGAGGCACACACACAGAGGGCCATGGAGCCACACACATAGAGGGTCACGGAGGCACCTACAGAGAGGTTCACGCAGGCACGACGTCGAGGCGGTGTGCCATGCGTCGAGGCGACTGCGGGCCGACAAGCCGTTGCCGCGCGGAATTTTTGAACATAGTCAGTTTTTCGGAGCCCCGCGCGATGTCGGGACGAACTCCACACAATTCCGCACGGCTCCAGTGATCGAAGTGGGACCGGTCCCACGACACCGAGTGGCTCAAGCGACCACGTTAGGTCGCGCTAATCGCATAGAGTTGCATGCTGGTGGGACAGACCCTTTATTACATGGAAATGCAGTGCCAGAGAAACATAGAAACATAGAAACATTCGGCCCTTCGAGCCAGCACCGCCATTCATTGTGATCATGGCTGATCGTCCCCTATCAATAACCCGTGCCTGCCTTCTCCCCATATTCCTTGACTCCACTGGCCCCTAGAGCTCTATCCAATTCTCTCTTAAATCCATGGGAGACCCCGGGTTCGATCCCGACTACGAGTGCTGCCTGCACGGAGTTTGTACGCTCTCCCCGTGACCCGCGTGGGTTTTCTCCGAGATCTTCGGATTCCTTCCCACGCTCCAAAAACGTGCAGGTTTGTAGATAATTGGTAAAATGTAAAAATTGTGTGTGCGGGTTAGTGTTAATGTGCTGGGATTGCTAGACCCGTTGGGCCGAAGGGCCTGTTTCCGCGCTGTATCTCCAAACTAAAATATGAAACTCAACTAAAAATCTCTGACTTTTCAAATTAAGTTCCCAATTTTTATTTCTGATTGATTATTCATAGAAATTAGATTCTCGCAGAGAACATCAATATTTTATGCACTATAGAATTTCTTGGTCACAATATCTTCTCCTCTACCATTCGAAATCCTGCACCCATTAATCAAATAACTGCAGAGCCCTCTGTTTTCCAGGGATTTGTCTACGTATGTGGGTTGGAGTAAGAAACGGCTTGTAATCATCCTCAGGATTCAATTATAATGTTCTCTACTCATTTTGGAAACACCTGTAATTAGAAAAGTTGACTGAATAAAATAATTATCTCGTAAACAAGCTTTGTTTATTAATTAACACAGCTTGTAGCACACCACTAAATGCTCGAGTGTGTTAAAATGGAGAGAATAAATATTTCATTCAGTCCCATTAGAGCGTTTGTTGTAGACAAAAGTGCTGGAGAGACCCAGCGGGTGCAGCAGCATCTATGGAGCGAAGGAAATAGGCAACGTTTCGGGCCGAAACCCTTCTTCAGACTGATGGAGGGTGGGTGGGGGGTGGGGAGGAGAAAGGATAAAAGAAGAGGAGGAGCCCAAGGGTTGAGGGAGGGTTGAGAAGGGGAGGAGACAGCAAGGGCTACCGGAAATTGGAGAAGTCAATGTTTATGCCACTAGGGTGCAGACTGCCCAAGCGGAATATGAGGTGCTGCTCCTCCAATTTCCGGTGGTGCTCACTCTGGCCATGGAGGAGGCCCAGGACAGAAAGTTCGGATTCAGAATTGGAGGGCTGAGATGAAGTGCTGAGCCACCGGGAGATCAGGTTGGGTAATGCGGACCGAGCGGAGGTGTTCGGCGAAACGATCGCCAAGCCTACGCTTGGTCTCACTGACGTAGATCAGCTGACATCCAGAGCAGCGGATGCAATAGATGAGGATGGAGGAGATGCAATGGATGGCTGTGTTGGTTCTCTCCATCGTTCTTCAATGTGCAGAGTCAAGAGTCAAAAGTCCCAGAGAACAATGAAATTCTTACTTGCAGCAGCACCACAGAATATGTAAATATATGTACAAAGTCCCACTTGGGTGACCTAATTGGCGAGTTTAGAAGAGTTTAAAAAATGTTACGTTGAAGACCTCCTTCAACCTCCTTCGACCTCCTTCGACTATGTTCAAGACCAGCTTCGACTAGCTATGACTAACTTTGGGAAAATTGGACAGCGATCAGTGGAGAGTGAAGACGACCTCCTTCGATCACCTTCGATCTCCTTCGATCTCCTTCGACCTCCCTTGGACTATGATGAAGACTATCCACGACTACCTTCGACTACCCTCGCTTACCTCCGACTAACATGCCGACCTACTACGACTAAACCTACGTGTAAAAAAAGTATCAATTTTTTTCCATGGCGACCTTTCTTTACTCACGGGCATTTTTTAATATATTGGAAGAAACGCCGCGACCTAGCTGAGGCCTCAAGTACGCGGAGACCACTCTCGAGCATGAAGGAGAGTTACGAAGACGTCCTACGACCTCGTGTCGACCATACTGCGAGTATGAGTCGAGGGTAAATTCGCCAGAACTCGCGGATTAGGTTGCCCAAGTTGGACAGGCCCTTTACTGTATGTAGATCATATATATATATATATATATATACATATATATATATATATATATGACAGGGTACTGATTGGGGATGATCAGCCATGATCACATTGAACGGCAGTGCTGGCTTGAAGGGCCAAATGGCCTACTCCTGCACCTATTGTCTATTGGCTATTAATAAGGTAGACACAAAATGCTGGAGTTACTCAGCAGGTCAGACAGCATCTCCGGAAAGGAGGAATGGGTGACGTTTCGGGTCAAGACCCTTCTTCAGGCACATTCCTCCTCTCCAGAGATGCTGCCTGTCCTGCTGAGTTACTCCAGCCTTTTGCGTCTAACCACATTCTCTTGTTTCTTATTCTTCAGAAGAAGGGTCTCGACCCGAAACGTCACCCATTCCTCCTCTCCAGAGATGCTGCCTGTCCCGCTGAGTTACTCCAGAATTTTGTGTCTACCTTCGATTTAAACCAGCAGCTGCAGTTCTTTCCTACATATATATACTGTATAAATAGTCACACATAGGTACACACAAAAAACAACAATAATAGTGCAATTATAGCAATAATCGTCTATGTATTTCAACTACAGATACAGATACAGTTGTACCACTCGTTCATAAGGTCATTAGGAGTAGAATTAGGCCATTTGGCCCATCTACTCCGCCATTCAATCATGGCTGATCTATCTCTCCCTCCTAACCCCATTCTCCTGCCTTCTCCCCATAACCGCTGATACCCGTACTAATCAAGAGTCTATCTATCTCTGCCTTAAAAATATCCACCAACTTGGCCTCCACAGCCACTGATTCTCTACCCTCTGACTTAAGACATTTCTCCTCATCTCCTTCCTAGAAGAACGTCCTTTAATTCATGTTCCATCCATCCTCCTGCATCCATCCCTCACTGAATCTGCTCTCCAAGATGCCTTGCCTCTCCTTCGGCTTCCTGCAGATGTGCACCTCATTCTCTCGTCCTGCTTCATATTTCGTTCGGCCAGCTTATTCCCCAGTGTTATGAACATTGATTTCCCTCATTTCAAGCGACCCTTGTGTTACATATTGCCCGGAACAGTGGACACAACGGTGTTAGTAATTAAACGGTATTTCACGCATTGACTTCAAACTCGGTACATCAACCTAACTTGCATAAAATGGCTGCAGCCTTTCAAAGGGGTGGGAGATTGCACGTGGTCCGCCCTGGTTCGACGAACGCAATCAACCCGGCGTGCACAATGAAATAAGATCAAATAGAACAAGTTATCCTTCAACTTTAGGCTGTGCACGCCACACGCAAGAAGAAGAAGCCTTTCAAACTGTGTCACGGCCGAGAACCGCGCACGTCACGGTCCTCTGATCGGACGGTGTTTGCAATCTACCACGCTCCCCTGCAACCGTGACATTCCTGGCCGGCAGGGGTGCCTGCACGTAAGAAGCCGGTACGCATGAGCGCATGCGATGAAGTTCATAGGAACGATTCGCTTTGCATTCCCTCTCTCTCTCTATATCCCCCCCACCCCCCCCACATCCCCACCCTAGGCGTCCTGCTAGTTCTACTCTTTGCATCCATATACCCCTCCGTTCTCACCTCATCCACAGCCAACAATGGACCTTTATGGGCTCCACTTTCCTTGGTCATCGGTGCCGGCTCGGATGTGTTCCCCTTTCCCCTGACTCTCAGTCTGAAGAAGGGTGTCGACCTGAAGCATCACCTATTCCTTTTGTCCAGAGATGCTCCCTGACCCACTGAGTTACTCCAGCCTTTTGTGTCTAACCACATTCACTTGTTCCTTACTCAAAGGTCATGAGCCTGGCCTGGCTCCAATGATGATGATGTGAAATCCACACTGCAAGGTTTTTGACTTTGCCATTCCAACTTTGGCACAATTATAATGGCAAGAACAGTCATAATAACTGCTTAATGCTCTCTGCAGCATTGAAAATGATTTTTTTTTACAAGCAATGAGTTTAAACCATTCATCTTGTATTTGCCGTCGTACATTTAAATTCACACTAGGCTATATATATATGTCTTACTGCCTCGTTCATTTCTACTTCTCAATCCCATTTGTCTTTCTCTCTCATTTTGTTTTCCACACTTGATTTGTCGCTGAACGCGCTCTGCTGGTTCAGGCACTTTGTTGACAACTTTTCAATCAGATTAGTTAAGGGGGAGCCATATTTCTTGCTTCCGCCTGCTCTGTTGCCGACCTTCTATACGAGGCGCATAATAAAATCCTGACTTGAAACTCTGGAGGAACCGAGGCCAAATACCACATCCGATTCTGAGAGGAGACCTGATAAACATGCAGATGGGTGGGGAGAGAACTTAAGTAGGTATATCAACACCTTTTTTTTCTTTCTTTTTTTTCTTTCTTTTTTCTGTTTTTGTCTTTTTATTTCTTTAAGTTTTTACTTACTCACGCTTTGACTGCACTCATTTGGTAGATTAGCGGTTCTATTCACACACATTCACTTTCTCTTCCACTTTCTTTCTGTCTTGCTTTTCCTCTCTTTTTCTATTTCATCTTTGCTAAAATTAAAATGGAAGCCGTACAATAAATTTACTATGTCATATGCCGCGGTTTATACTTTTGTACTCTGCTTCTGTTAAAATATAAAATTTAAAAAAAAAACAAACATATATGAAGGTAGACAAAAAATGCTGTAGAAACTCAAGCGGGTGAGGAATGGGCGGTGTTTTGGGTCGAGAGTCGAGACCCTTCTTCAGATATATGAAAGTATGGTGCAGCAGGCAGTGAAGAAAGCGAATGGTATGTTAGCTCTCAAAGCAAAAGGATTTGAGTATAGGACCAGGGAGGTTCTACTTCAGTTGTACAGGGTCTTGGTGAGACCACACTTGGAGTATTGCGTACGGTTCTGGTCTCCAAATCTGAGGAAGGACATTATTGCCATGGAGAGAGTGCAGAGAAGGTTCACCAGACTGATTCCTGGGATGTCAGGACTGTATTATGAAGAAAGACTGGATAGACTCGGTTTATACTCTCTAGAATTTAAGAGATTGAGAGGGGATCTTATAGAAACGTACAAAATTCTTAAGGGGTTGGACAGACTAGATGCAGGAAGATTGTTCCCAATGTTGGGGAGGTCCAGGACAAGGGGTCACAGCTTAAGGATAAGGGGGAAATCCTTTAGGACCGAGATGAGAAGGACTTTTTTCACGCAGAGAGTGGTGGGTCTCTGGAACTCTCTGCCACAAAGGGTGGTTGAGGCCAGATCATTGGCTATATTTAAGAGGGAGTTAGATGTGGCCCTTGTGACTAAAGGGATCAGAGGGTATGGAGAGAAGGCAGGTACGGGATACTGAGTTGGATGATCAGCCATGATCAAATTGAATGGCGGTGCAGGCTCGAAGGGACGAACGGACTACTCCTGCACCTAATTTCTATGTTTCCATGTTTCTATGTGGCACGAATGGGTAGACCCTTTTACCCATGACGGAGATGTCAAATGCCAGAGGGCATAGGTTTAAAGTGAGAGGGACTAACTTTAAAGGGGATGTACAGGGCAAGTTTCCCTTGAATACCGTATGTGGTGGGTGCCTGGAACATGCTGCCACCCTACAAACCTGTACGTATTTGGAATGTGGGAGGAAATCGAAGATCTCCGAGAAAACCCACGCGGGTCACCGGGAGGCCGTACAGAATCCGTACAGACAGCGCCCGTAGTCGGGATCGAACCCGGGTCTCCGATGCTGCATTTTGCTGTAAGGCAGCAACTCTACCGCTGCGCCACCATGGCAGTGATCCTATTCATGCACCTGTCGACCTGCCTCAACCACCTCCTCTGACAGCTCGTTCCATACACCCACCGCCCTTTGTGTGATGGATCCTACATCAAATATTTTCTTCAGCAGCAAATATTTCCTGCTGTTTCTTGCTTGGTAACAATACATCACTTTCACTCAATTAAGCACATTGCATGACTAAGTATATGTCATTATCACTCTATGATATCATGTGCATTAACATCGGTAACTGACAGTGAAGTGGAGTGCGTGGTGTAGCGATTCCGCTTGTGCACATCTTGCGGTTAAAGAAAAATAATGTCAGATAACATTGGAAACACTCATCAGGCCAGTCAGCCTCTGTTCTGAGTTTTACCAGCTTTTTTTGTTTTTATTCCAGATTTCCATCATTAGTAGTGTTTTAAAATATTAATCTGCAAATAATCACGCCTGCATTATAAAGGGGGTCCCTGGGCTACTTAAGGCAAATCGTACAAAACTGCAACTTTACGCAAAGATTACATTCTCAGGTACAATGCTAGACTGTACGGAGTTTGTACGTTCTCCCTGTGACTGCGTGGGTTTTCTCCGGGTGCTCCGGTTTCCTTCCACATTCCAGGGACGCAGAGGTATGTAGGTTCATTGGCTTTGGTTAAAAATTGGACATTGTCTCCAGTGTGTAGGATGGTGCTAGTATATGGGGTGATCGCTGGTCAACAGGCAATAGACAATAGGTGCAGGAGGAGGCCGTTCGGCCCTTCGAGCCAGCACCGCCATTCAATGTGATCATGGCTGATCATCCCCAATCAGTATTCTGTTCCTGCCTTCACCCCATTTTGCCTGACTCCGCTATTTTTAAGAGCCCTATCTAGCTCTCTGTTGAAAGCATCCAGAGAACCTGCCTCCACCGCCCTCTGAGGCAGAGAATTCCACAGACAGTCGGTGTGGACTAGGTGGGTCGAAGTGCCTGTTCCCACTGTATCTCTAAAGTAACTGAATGGTAGAATCTATTCAACAGGAAACAATGTCGAGATATCTCATGGAAAAATCCAATGTCTTCTTCCAACTCTCCTTCAGGCATGATAAAACCTTACGAATCCAGAGTTATCTCTTAGTAGCACGCACTTCCTTTGATTAAACGTTTTCTCAATGACCAGCAGTTCAGCTCCCCCTATTACTCATAGAATATCACCCGAGCTCATTCAGAATAATATTTGTCCCAGATGGAAGAACAGCATCACGTATTTGACATGGGTAGCCGACAACACCATGGCATGGATGTTGAATTCTCCTTCTTCTGGGAAACCCCACCCATCCATCATCCTCAATCTCTCCAGATTCCCCACCTCCATTCAACTTTCCCCCTATCCTTATAGCCCTGCTCTCTAGTGTTGGACATCATAATCATACTCATAATCGTCATTTATTAACCAAGTATGTTTTGCAACATACAAGGAATTTGGTTTGCCATGAGGTAATAAAGTCTTATCTTTTTTCCTCCTTTCCTCATTTCCTTCTGCGGTCCGGTGAGTTGAACCATCCGCTGTCGGGGTAATTGAAGCTCCTGCAGCCGGCGATCGAAGGTCCCGCGTCGGGGCGGTCGAAGCTCCCGTGATCGTGGCATCGAAACCCCCGCGGTTCGGAGCTCCCAAAGTCAGCCCCTAACCCGGGACCGCCAGCTCCACGTTGTTAAAGTCCGCAGGATCCCGCAGTTGGAGCTCCGAGGTCCCAGCAAGAGGCCGTCAGCTCCACGATGTTAAGGGCCTGTCCCACGGAGCGAGTTCACTCAAGAGCTCTCCCGAGTTTAAAAAAAAATCAAACTCGTGGTAAGTACGTAGAATGTACGTAGCGGGTACGTCGGAGCTCGGGACGCCTCTTAGCGGCTCGTAACGCTAATGGCAGGTACTCGGGAAACGCGGTAAGCTCGTGGTTTTTTCAACAGTGCGGAGAGTGTCCACGAGAGCCCCGAGTACCTACGAGCGGCTATTACCGTAATTCACCGAGTTCGAATCGGGGGAAACTCGGGAGAAACTCTTGAATAACTCGTACAGTGGGACAGGCCCTTAAGTACGTAGAATATACGTAGCGGGTATGTTGGAGCTCGTGGCTCTTATAGTGGCTCGTAACGCTAACGTCAGGTACTCGGGAAACGCGGAAACTCGTGAAGTTTTTATAGCAGTGTGAAAAATTTCCAAGAGTAAAGAAAATACTCGCGATGAGGTACCACGAGTTTGATTTTATTTTTAAACTCGGGAGAGGTCTTGGGTGAACTCACATCGTGTGACCGCCCATTTAGGCCGCAGTGTGGACGGAGATCCGCCACGGATAAAGTCATATCTCCCTCAAGGAAAGAGATTTAAAAAAGTTCCCCCCCCCACCACCCCCACAAAACTAAAGGTAAACTAAAACATACATTTTACAACAAACTAAAAACACAAAGAAGGAAAAAGACGAGACAGATCGTTGGCGAGGCAGCCGTCGTTTGGCAAAAACTGGGGGAAAAAGGTTCTGACTGTCTACCCTATCTATACTTCTCATCTCACTAAATATATCTCCTACCGATGACTATGTGTACAGTCACAACCTGTTCTGCCATTTTACACACATCCACATTTTGTAAAGGCAGCACAGGTTCAAGGCAATCCTTTGTTTACAAAGAATGCAAGAGTTTTCCTGAAGGACAGGCAAAAATGAATCATTTATACATCCACCTCACCTAGAAGCTCATGGGGTTGGTTAACATGTAGGCATAGACACGGAAAACATAACTTTAAATTACTTCTGCTATTAACTCTTGATGACTTTGAAAAGAAACATAAACTATCTTTCTCGAATGCAAAAACGGAACTTCTGTGTCTCAGACAATACAAGTACCTATTAAATTCATCGCGAGAGGGGAGAAACGATGTTATTAGCCAGTCAGTTGGCTGACACCGCTTCTGTACATGACAGCTGGAAGATGTTACACTTATATTAGTGTGATACGAAGGGGACAAATAAAAGCAGATAGTTGCAAGAAGCTCTGCTTTATGTAAAACAGACATGTACGATATAATTGCAGTCGTCTTTTAAAGTAACGGGTGAGTCATTTCACAACTGTCGCCTTCTACATAATTTTTTGTGGTAGAAAGGAAAAATATGCATTTACATTCTTCTCAACTTCTGCCAGGAAGTATTGGAGTTGGACAAATTCGACTGTGTGAAATGAGCTGCCTGTGGCAAGATGATTGCTGCACCAATTCCTTTGAGGAGTGGTTGGGTGGGTTGGAGTGGGGGGGGGGGGGAAGCTGCTGAAGGTGTGGTTCTGAAGTCGATGGTTGGTTGCTGGCTTTCAGTAAAGGCGCGTGTGTGCCAAACCGCCCAATCTTTGAGGAGTTTGCGTTTGCGTGCTGCTGTCTTGCACGTGTTTGAGCTCTGCAGCTGTCATCTCAGAGCCTCAGACCTCATAGAGTGATACAGCGTGGAAACAGGCCCTTCGGCCCAACTTGCCCATGCCAGCTACACAAGTCCCACCTGCCCGCGTTTGGGCCCTTCCCCTCCAAACCTGTCCTATCTATGCACCTGTCTAACTGCTTCTAAAACATTGCGATAGTCCCTGCCTCAAAACTACCTCCGGTCAAACGTTGAGAAAAGGTTGAGGAAACGGGAGCTGGTGGGACTAGTGTAGCCGGTACATGTTGACCAGTATGGGCAAGTTTCCACAACTGCTCTAGTTTCCTCAACTACCTCCACCGGCAGCTCGTTCCATACACCCACCACCCTATGTGTGAAAACGGTACCCCTCAGATTCCTATTAAATCTTTTCCCCTTCACCTTAAACCTATGTCCTTTGGTCCTCATTTTGCCTACTCTGGGCAAGGAACTCTGTGCATCTACCCGATCTATTCTTCTCGTGATTCTTTCTCATGAGTTTATACACCTCTGTAAGATCAGCGCTATAAGATCGCCCTCATCATCCGAGTACTCCAATAAATAGAGTCCCAGCCTACTGAACCTCCCCCTATAGCTCAGACCCTCAATTTGAGTCATAGAGTGAAACAGTGTAGAAGCAGGCCCTTCGGCCCAACTTGTCCACACCAGCCCACAATGTCCCAGCTACACTAGTCCTACTTGCCTGCACTTGGTCCATATCCCTCCAAACCTGTCTTATCCATGTACATGTCTAGCTGTCTCTTAAACGATGGGATAATCTTAGCCTCAACTACCTCCTCTGGCAGCTTGTTCCATACACCTACCACCCTTTGTGTAAAAAAGCCACCCCTCGGATTCCTAAATCTTGTCCCCTTTGAACCTCTGGTCCTTGATTCCCCTACTCTGGGCAAGAGATTCTGTGCATCTACCCCATCTATTCCTTTTCTGATTATATACACCTCTATAAGATTTCCCCTCACCCTCCTGCATTCCATGAAATAGAGTCCCAGCCAACTCAACCCCTCCCTATAGCTCACACCCTCTAGTCCTGGCAACATCCTCGTAAATCTTTTCTGAACTCTTTCAAGCTTGACCATATCTTGCCCAGAACTGAACACAATATTCTTAATGTGGTCTCACCAACGTCTTATACCATTCAACAAGGCCTCCCAACTTCTATACTCAATACTCTGACTCGACCTTCAAGGAACCATGCACCTGTACTCCTAGTACCCTCTGCTCTACAACACCAGAGGCCCACCATTTACTGTGTAGGTCCTGCCCTTGTTTGACGTCCGAAAATGCAACACCTCACACTTCTCTGTATTAAATTCCATCAACCATTCCTCCGCCCACCTGGCCATTCGATCCAGATCCTGCTGTGATCTTTCACAACCATCTTCACGATCTGCAAAACCACTCACTTTTGTATCATCAGCAAACTTGCTAATCTTGCCCTGTACGTTCTCATCCAAATCATTGATGTAGATGACAAACAGTATGGGGCCCAGCACTGAACCCTGAGGCACACCACTCGTCACAGGCCTCCATTCCGAGAATTCCTGGAAACAGCCTCGTAAACTCCACTCTATAACTTGTCATAAATCCTGATATTTTAACCCATGGCCCATCTTCTCATATTGCTGTGTTCAAATAATTTTCTGTTCCCAGTTACCCTGCCACAGATCTCAATAAGCCATGTCATACCTTATTGTTATCAGACAGCCGAACGGTCCTCCCATAAGTCAGAGTGTAGTACTGATCTTCCAACCTACCTCATTGTGGACCCTGCGCTTTTTCTCCCTGCCCTTTCTCCAACACTGTAACACAATAATGCTGTAACGTTGTACCCTGCACGCTGGTGATTTTCTCTTTACACGACCTATTCTTCTTATGGATGGCTTGAATTTAGGAATAGGAATACTTAATTTTCACAATGTGACTGAGCACAGTGAGATTCTATGCTTGCATACCCAATGTACACAATTGCAGGATGCGAATTAAATGGATAGCATGCAATTAAAGTTTTGCACTGTATCTCAATAAAGTACGAGTGGTAAATTTACTTTTTCGCAGTACCACTTCCGTTTCCAACTTGCGTAACATCTGACTTACGCAAGGGTTCGTGGGACGTAACCCTGATGTAAGTTGGGAGACGTCTGTACTTAGACACTTGGGCTGAAGACGCTGTTCCTGCGCTCCATTGTTCTAAGCTACAATTAAAACACAAGGTACTTGTGCTATAACACCAGGATAATCACTCAAGCAGGAAAACCAAGCCCAAAGCCAAAGTGTTTAAGAAGGAACTGCAGATGCTGGAAAATTGAAGATAGACAAAAGTACTGGAGAAACTCAGTGGGTGAGGCAGCATCTATGGAGCGAAGGAAATAGGCAACGTTTCGGGCCGAAACCCTTCTTCAGACTGATGTGGGGGGGGGGGGGGGGGGAAGAAGAAAGGAAGAGGAGGAGCCAGTGGGCTGAGGGAGAGCTGAGAAGGGGAGGAGACAGTAAGGACTACTTGAAATTAGAGAAGTCAATGTTCATGCCGCTGGGGTGCAAACTGCCCAAGTGAAATATGAGGTGCTGCTCCTCCAGTTTCCGGTGGTGCTCACTCTGGCCATGGAGGAGGCCCCGGACAGAAAGGTTGGATTCGGAATGGGAGGGGGAGTTGAATTGCTGAGCCACCGGGAGATCGGGTTGGTTATTGCGGACCGAGCGGAGGTGTTCGGCGAAACGATCGCCAAGCCTACGTTTGGTCCCACCGATGTAGATCAGCTGACACCTAGAGCAGCGGATGCAACAGATGAGGTCGGAGGAGGTGCAGGTGAACCTCTGTCGCACCTGGAACGACTGCTTGGGTCCTTGAATGGAGTCGAGGGGGGAGGTAAAGCGACAAGTGTAGCATGTCTTGCGGCTGCAAGGGAAAGTGCCCGGGGAGGGGGTGGTGCGGGTGGGAAGGGAAGAATTGACCAGGGATAAAGCAAAAGTTCTATCTTAACTGATTCTACCAACTTATGTTAAGGACAATAACTAACTCCATATGCCATGATGACGTACCTTCATATTCTATAACTGTGTTAGTTATAGCACTAGACAGTATTTCCTAAAATGTACAAAGCACTTAATAGATGAAGTTCTACATGACTGGGATAATTAGAATCATCGATTTGTTCCATTTATGAATGCTCACACATCTCACCTTTGTGCAGCCGAGATCTTTCGCAACGTTGTTAACCATTCTACTTGGTCGTGGCTCATCAAGGTATGAAATCGTTGAAGGTGGACATGCCGGCTACAAGTGGCATCGGTAAGCGTTTCATGGCTTTGAATGCCTCTGTGGCTGCTGTTCACTGATGCTAACCTCTGAGCCAAGAGAAGGACAGAGAGGGATAGATTGGGTTGATCTTGCCCAGAGGAGGTGAATCGAGGACTGGAGGACATAGGTTTAAGGTGAAGGGGAAGAGACTGAATAGGAATCTGAGGGGCAACTTTTTCACACAAAAGGTGGTGGGTGTATGGAACGAGCTACCAGAGGAGGTAGTTAAGGATGGGACTGTCCCTAATGGGACTGAGAGAGAGTTTGATTGAGCTTTAGGGGCTAGTGGAGTCAAGGGATATGGGGAGAAATCAGGCACGGGTTATTGATAGTGGACGATCAGCCATGATCACAATGAATGGCGGTGCTGGCTCGAAAGGCCGAATGACCTCCTCCTGCACCTATTTTCTATGTTTCCATGTTTCCAACCTTAAAGAAATGGACAGATACATGGATAGGACAGGTTTGGAGGGATATGGACCAAACGCGGGCAGGTGGGACTAGTGTAGCTGGGACATGTTGGTCGGTGTGGGCAAGTTGGGCCGAAGGACCTGTTTCCACACTGTATCACCGCTTTCCACCAGGTACCGCCATCGGCGATGGCAGCCTCGTCAACAGTCTGTCCTTTCGTCTTTTTTTTCTTATTTTTAGTGTGTATTAAAAGTTTGTGTTAATATTCTCTGGTTTCTGTTCTGTGGCGGGCGTGCGGGGGGGGGGGGGGTGAAACCTTTTCTCAATCTCTTACCTTGTTTCCCAGATCGTATCTCCGGTCGCTCTGCGGCCTAACATCATGAAGCTGAAGTCCTCTCTCGGGACTGACTTTGAGCCCCACCGCGGGAACGTGGACTTACCATCGGAGCCGATCCCGTACCTGGGATCGACGCTCCGACTGCAGCCTGTGGATTTCCATCGAGGAGCTCCCAGTCTCGGGTAGGGACCAACGTTGGGAGCTCCAAACGACGGTTTCAACCAGCCCCGACCCGGGTTCCGATCGCCTGCGCTGGGGAGCTGAGATTCCCCCCCTGATGCAGGAGCTTGATCACCCCCGATGTGGAGGGCCCGACCTCCGGATACAGGAGCCAAGATTGCACCGTCAACGGATGGGAGAACAAAGGGACTTTTTTTCGCCTTCCATCACAGTGAGGAATGTGGAGGAGTCACTGTGGTGGATGTTTATGGCAAAATGTGTTTTGTGGTTTCTGTTGCTTTTTATTGGTATGACGGTGTGGCTAATGAAATTCCTCATATGTTGCAAAACATACCTGGCTAATAAAGTATGATTATGATTATGATCACTCTATGACTCCAAGAAATGGCCTCCTATTATAATTAAGGGCCTGTCCCACCAGCATGCAACTCTATGCGATTAGCGCGACCTAACGTGGTCGCTTGAGCCGTCCGGCGTCGCGGGGCCGGTCCCACTTCGATCGCCGGAGCCGTGCAGAATTGTGCGGAGTTCGTCCCGAGTTCGTCCCAACATCGCGCGGGGCTCAGAAAAACCGAATATGTCCAAAATTTCCGCGCGGCAACGGCTTGTCGGCTCGCAGTCGCCTCGACATTTACACACCGCCCGGACATCGTGCCTCCGTGAACCTATTTGTAAGTGCCTCCGTGACCCTCTATGTGTGTGGCTCCGTGGCCCTGTATGTGTGTGCCTCGGTGCCCCTCTCTGTGTGCCCCTCTAAGTCCTGGCAAACTTACCTTGGACTTGCTCCAAGTTCGCCTCGCTTTGCGCCGCGTTGCGCCACTCACCCAACCTCCGCGCGGCCCCTGCTGCTGGTTTAGTTGCGCTTGCCGCATGCAGGCGCGTGCTGGTGGGAACGGCCCTGTACAGGGGATCACCCGACCTCCGTGCGGCCCCCGCTGCCGGTTTGATCGCGGTCATCGCATAGAGTTGCATGCTGGTGGGACAGGCCCTTTAGTCTCACACGACGTCAGAACACCTCAAAGAGGATTGCACACAATGAAGTTGTTTTCAATTGCAGTGACTGCAAGTTTTGATTTCTTTATTTGCCAAAGTGCATTCGGATTCACAGACAGGGAGAAAGCTTAAAGAGAGCTAATCATACAGCAATTTAACACTAAGCACCTAGGTAAATATTTTGCCACTGGCATGCAGTGCTGAATAACACAGCCCATTTGAGCTATGAATATTTTTTTGGAACTTGCAAGATTATTGACTGCCAGTAATGGTTTTTCATTTGCCAGTTTCATTATAAATTAACTTGGAAATGTGGCAGCCAATTCCACAGGGCAAGGTCCAGAAAATGGCCATGTGGCAATGATCACTTGATCTCTTCAGATAGGAGACGAGGAGGAAGTTCTCTAGCCAGAGTTTAGTTCAGTTTAGAGCACGGAAACAGGCCCTTCGGCCCACCCAGTCCGCACCGACCCAGCGTACCCCGTACATTAACACTACCCCACACACACACGCACTAGGGACAATTTACATTGATACCAAGCCAATTAACCTACAAACCTGTACGTCCTTGGAGTGTGCGAGGAAACCGAAGATCTCGGAGAAAACCCTTGCAGGTCACGGGGAGAACGTACAAACTCTGTAGTCGGGATCAAACCTGGGTCTCAGGTGCTGCAAGCGCTGCAAGGCAGCGACTCTACCGCTGCACCCTGTGAATCTGTGATGAATCTGTGGAATTTATTGCCTCAGATGGCTGAGCAGGCCAAGTTATTGGATATTTTTAAAGCGGAGACCGACAGGTTCTTGATTAGTACGGATGTCAAAGGTTATAGAAACAGAGAAACATAGAAAATAGGTGCAGGAGTAGGCCATTCGTCCCTTCGAGCCTGCACCGCCATTCAATATGATCATGGCTGATCATCCAACTCAGTATCCCGTACCTGCCTTCTCACCATACCCCCTGATCCCTCTAACCACAAGGGCCACATCTAACTCCCTCTTAAATATAGCCAATGAACTGGCCTCAACTACCTTCTGTTGCAGAGAATTCCAGAGACTCACCACTCTCTGTGTGAAAAATGTTTTTCTCATCGCGGTCCTAAACAATTTCCCCCTTATCCTTAAACTGTGGGGAGAAGGCAAGAGATTGAGGTTGAGAGGGAAAGATAGATCATCCATGATTGAATGGCAGAGTAGACTTGATGAGCCGAATGGCCTAACGAGTTGATCACTGGTCGGCACGGACTCAGTGGGCCGAAGGGCCTATTTCCGTGCTGTAACTCTGAGCTAAAGCTAAACTAAACAATTACACTTTGGGGTTTTCAGGTTGTAGGAGATGTTCTTTTAATTGAGGTCTTGTTCTTCAAAGAAAAACAGAAAGTGCTGGAGTAAAGGGCCTGTCCCACCAGCATGCAACTCCATGCGATGAGCGCGACCTAACGTGGTCGCTTGAGCCTCGCGGGGCCAGTCCCACTTCGATCGCCGGAGCCGTGCGGAATTGTGCGGAGTTCGTCCCGACATCGTGCGGGGCTCCGAAAAACTGACCACGTTCAAAAATTCCGCGCGGCAACGGCTTGTCGGCTCGCAGTCGCCTCGACGCATTACACACTGCCTCGACATCGTGCCACCGTGACCCTCTCTGTAGGTGCCTCCGCGACCCTCTATGTGTGTGGCTCCGTGGCCCTCTGTGTGTGTGCCTCTGTGCCCCTCTCTGTGTGCCCCTCTCTGTCCTGGCGAACTTACCTTTAAGACTTCGCTCCAAGTTCGCCTCACTTTGCGCCGCGTTGCGCCACTCACCCGACCTCCGCACGGCCCTCACTGCCGGTTTGGTCGCGCTTGCCGCATGCAGGCGCATGCTGGTGGGAACGGCCCTGATCACCCGACCTCCGCGCGGCCCCCGCTTCTAGTTTGATCGCGCTCATCGCATGGAGTCGGATGCTGGTAGGACAGGCCCTTAACTGTACGGGTCAGGCAGTATCTCTGGTAAACATGTATACGTGAGGTATGGGGGGGGGGGGGGGTAGAAAGCTGGAGAAGTGGTGGGGGCGGTATAAAGCCTGGAAAATGATAGGTGGACATGGGTGTGGGGGGGGGGGGGGGGGGGGGGAGGGGGGAGGGAGGTGTAGATTGGTAAAGGCCCAAAGGCCCAAAGGCCAGCGATGAAAATAATACAACAAGCTGTACGATAAAGAGGAGTGGAACATGAAGCCAGTGGAACGGATAGTGATGGGAGGGGATGAGGTGGGGAGGAGTGGAGAGAAAAAGGAGCAGAAAATAGTGAGAGAAATGGGTCCATGTTCAGATGGGGCACAGAGATAGTGATTGAGACAAAGGTATCGGGGGAGGGCGAGGGAGATTGGGTTTTCTTACTTCATTTCATTGGGCCCATAATTTGACTTTAGTAATCTTCATTTGCTGAAGATCACGCTGAGACTCTGCACAAAGTTCCAGAGAAAGGCAACTCTTCATTTCTCTGTTTGCAAAGGGACTCGTCCCAAGGGAGTGATTTGAGCATCAGCCACTAATAACGAGCCATCCCGCCACATCATAGAAACATAGAAGATAGGTGCAGGAGGAGGCCATTCGGCCCTTCGAGCCAGCACCGCCATTCATTGTGATCATGGCTGATCATCCCCTATCAATAACCCGTGCCTGCCTTCTCCCCATATCCCTTGACTCCACTAGCCCCTAGAGCTCTATCTAACTCTCTCGTAAATCCATCCAGTGATTTGGCCTCCACTGCCCTCTGTGGCAGGGAATTCCATAAATTCACAACTCTCTGGGTGAAACAGTTTTTTTCTCACCTCAGTCTTAAATGACCTCCCCTTTATTCTAAGACTGCGGCCCCTGGTTCTGCACTCGCCCCACGCATCCTGAGATATCAACCGTGTTTCCTTTTAAAGAGAGGTCTAAATGGCAGATCCATTCTATAGAAATCTAGAATTCTACAATGTACATTGTATGGGTGGTGCAGCGGTAGAGTTGCTGCCTTACAGCGCCAGAGACAGGAGATCGATCGTGACCATGGGTGCTGTCTGTAAGGAGTGTCTCCGGGCGCTCCGGTTTCCTCCCACGCACCAAATTCCACAACGAGGAATCCAGGCGTCACATCTTACAACATACTTGGTGTCACCCTTGAAGAATCCAAACAAACCAAGTATCTTGGCATCAAATTGCAGAATGATCTACGTTGGAATGGTCAGACTCATCATGTAACAGTGAAAGCAACAGGTGTCCTAAACTTCCTGAGGCGCAACTTCCATCATTGTTCAGCTTCTGTCAAGGAGAAGCTGTATTTCACCCTCGTTAGACCTCATCTGGACTACGCAGTTGCAGCTCGGGACCCATACACAGATAAAAACATTTCATCCATCGAACGTGTCCAAAGACAGGCCGCTCGATTTGTTACTAACACCTACGAGAGAGAAGCGAGTGTCACCAAACTTCTGAATTCTCTGGGCGGGGGTGGAACCCTCTCCAAGACAGACGTGAAGCTCACCGTTTAACTTGTTTTTACAAAATGTTAAATGGTCAGCTAGACATAGATCACAAGACCTACACCAACCCCAAACCAATTAGGAGCAGACGAGGGCATTCGATCCAATTTGTGGTCCCAGCCACAAAGACAGATGTGTACAGCAATTCGTTCTTTCCACGCACTATTAAAGCATGGAATAATCTCCACCAAGCCACGGTTGTCCAGCCAGATGCAACTACATTTAAAGTGGCACTTTCTTCCCAATAACCCTCTCTGGCTAAACCCCTCCCTTCACCACCTCCAGTTTAAATTCCAGTTGGAATATTTTGGAGGACCAAGTAACCAAGAACCAAAGACGTACAGGTCTGTAGGCTTCGATAAAATTGTAAATTATCCCTTTGCAAATGGCGCAAATGTATTGTCTTTCTGCTGACTGGTTAGCACGCAATGAAAGCTTTTCACTGTCTAAACTCAACTAGTGTGTGTAGGTAGGCAAAAATGCTGGAGGAACTCAGCGGGTGAGGCAGCATCTATGGAGAGAAGAAATAGGCGACGTTTCGGGTCGAGACCCTACTTCAGACTGATGAGGATAGGATAGTGTAGGATAGTGTTAGTGTGCAGGGATGGCTGGTCTGAACGGAGTTTGTACGTTCTCCCCGTGGCCTGCGTGGGTTTTCTACAAAATCCTCAGTTTCCTCCCACACTCCAGAGACGTACAGGTTTGTAGGTTAATTGGCTTTGGTTTGTATACTTGGTATAAGTGTAAATCATCCCGAGCGTGTATAGGCTTGTGCTAATGTGCGGGGATCGCTGGTCGGCGCGGACTTGATGGGCCGAAGGGCCTGTTTCTGCACTGGATCCCTAAGCTAAACTAAACTAAACTACAACGCAGTGTCGGCAGATAAAGAAAAAGAATTATTTTCATGACCTTAGCATAAACCAAATCACTTAACAGCCGATAGTGTTTTTCTTGAATTGCAGCCACTCCTGTAATGTCAGGAATTATTCCACTCTGTTTGTTAATGTAAATGCATGAGCACCAACTGTAGCGCATCAGATATAACTGCACTCCTGATAATTCATGGACTGTCCAAGATAAATTATATGTGCAGAGTGTCAGATCCTTGGTGCAAATGGGGCTGTAATCAGGGGAGTTCACGTAATGTATGTGCATAAGGACAGTTGAGGTACAGGCTTGAATGGAATTAAGAGGTTCAGATAGATTGCGTAATAACAGACGTGTAGAAATGGGTTACAGGGTTATTAGGAATCTAATTGAAGTGTTTAGATGTTTTTTTGTATAGATTTATAGGCAGAGAAAATAAGGCGACCTTGGCATTCTAAGCAAGGGATTCAGCTCGTGTGGAGGAAGGGACTGCAGATGCTGGTTTAAACCGAAGATCGACACAAGACGCTGGAGTGGATCAGTGGGTCAGGCATTCCGTCTCTGGAGAGAAGGAATGGGTGACGTTTCGGGTCGACAACTCTACCGCTGTGCCACCGTGCCGCCCTGTTCTGTTCTAATGCATCAGAATCTTATTGGGGTCAAGGAAAGAACATTCACGTCGTGGCCCTGTTTCCACCAATCTTTCCACCACCACGCACAAGAAGCATAAGACAAGACACGTCCATGTAACCATATAGCAATTACAGCACGGGAACAGGCCCTTCTAGTCTGTGCCGAACACTTACTCTCACCTAGTCCCATCTACCTGCACTCAGACCATACCCCTCCATTCCTTTCCCGTCCATATACCTAACCAATTTATTTTTAAATGATAAAATCGATCCTGCCTCCACCACTTCTGCTGGAAGCTCATTCCACACAGCCACCACTCTCTGAGTAAAGAAGTTCCCCCTCATGTTACCCCTAAACTTCTGTCCCTTAATTCTCATGTCATGCCCTCTTGTTTGAATCTTCCCTACCCTCAATGGGAAAAGCTTATCCACATCAACTCTGTCTATCCCTTTCATCATTTTAAAGACCTCAATCAAGTCCCCCCTTAACCTTCTGCGCTCCAAAGAATAAAGACCTAACTTGTTCAACCTTTCTCTGTAACTTTGTTGCTGGAACCCAGGCAACATTCTAGTAAATCTCCTCTGTACTCTCTCTATTTTGTTGACTTGATGGGCTGAATGGCCTAATTCAGCTCATGTCATTCATGAACATATAACCATTAAACTTGCCCCCTCTCATCTTGTAGCTATGCCCTCTTTTGTTGGACATTCCCACTCTCTGAAGTGGGAATGTCTCATGTCATGTCACCCCTTAATGTCTGTCCCTTAATTCTCAAATAAAGACAGACGCCCCATTGTACGCAGACGCCAAGAAGTGCGTTCAACTCTGGCTGAACAACTTCTAATCTTGTGTGTGTACTCGATAAGAAGAGGAAGGATCTTATTTAAATAGATTGAGGAACTCAAAGAGATTCTCCTCTTTCTTGTAACTATACTTTAAACACAATTCTCCATGCTTGTGACTGTAGGATCATAACAAGGAATTTGACAAGCAACCAAGATTTATTCCACAACCAGTACCTCCATAGAAACATAGAACATAGAAAATAGGTGCAGAATGAGGCCATTCGGCCCTTCGAGCCAGCACCGCCATTCATTGTGATCATGGCTGATCGTCCCCTATCAATAACCCGTGCCTGCCTTCTCCACATACCCCTTGACTCCGCTAGCCCCTAGAGCTCTATCCAGCTCTCGTAAATCCGATAGCAGAGCTCCCCAGATTATTTGAGGCCATTGTTACTTGTCGAACGACAGTTGCTCAAACCATAATTTGAGTCGCTGCCTCCAAAAAGGCTGGCAGCATCATCAAGGACCCACACTATCCTGGCCGCACACTCATCTCCCCGCTACCTTCAGGTAGAAGGTACAGGAGCCTGAAGACTGCAACGACCAGGTTCAGGAATAGCTACTTCCCCACAGCCATCAGGCTATTAAACTTGGCTCGGACAAAACTCTGAACATTAATAGCCCATTATCTGTTACTTGCACTTTATCAGTTTATTTATTCATGTGTGTATATGTTTATATAATGGTTTATGGACACACTGATCTGTTTTGTAGTCAATGCCTAGTATGTTATGTTGTGCTGAAGCAAAGCAAGAATGTCATTGTCCTGTCAGGGACACATGACAATAAACACTCTTGAATCTTGAATCTTGAACCAGCAATGTATGGGAAGTGTGTTGAGGTCCTCCTGAAGGAGGCATCAAGCTGTAAAAACAAATATCTGCAAATTACATCAGAGCTTTGCTTTACATGGCAAAATAAAAGTAGCAATAAATTCACACCTAGAGGTATGAATAATGAGTTTCTCTAACTTCAAGTAACCCTTGCATCCCCCCCCCCTCTCTCCATCCCTCCCCCACCCTAGTCATCGTACTAGTTTCACTGTCGTCCTGTGGAGTTTCACTGTTTCATTATCACCTTCCACACAGCCAACAATGGACCATTGTGGGCTCCACCGTTCCTCGATCGTCGTTGCTGGCTTTGATTTGTCCTTTTGCTTACCTTTCGTTCCGTTTTTCGACGTACCTTTTCACGTCTCTCGTTTCCCGCTCCCCCGAAGAAGGGTCTCGACCCGAAACGTCACCTGTTCCTTCTCTCCAGAGATGCTGCCTGACCCGCTGAGTTAGTCCAGCTTTTTTGTGTCTATCTTTAGATTTTTTTGTGCCATTTGTGTTTGGCCTTTGGTAAAATATCGGGGCTTCCTTCAAGCCAAAGCTAGCGCATGCTTTAAGTGACCTCGTCCTTTGTCAGTCACGATGACTCTTGCTGCACTTTTAATTAGCTGAATTAAATTGAAACAAATGGGTCCTATATAAACGAGTTGCCAAGGCAACATTTGGAATGTTTTTTGCAGCTTCTGCACTGAGCTTAATCAGCCAAGGGATGTCAAATCTCCTGCAGTTTACAGCCTGTTAATGACTTCATTAATACAGGATTGGTGACTTGAGGGCCAGGTCTAATTTAGTTGCGATAAAATTGGTCAGCCGGACACCGAGAGGTTAAAACTGGACTTGAAGGAACAGTTGGAGACACAGGGATCTGTAGATGTCGGTGGTTTGTGTAGAGCGTACTGTTCTGGAGTAACTCCGAGGGTCAGGCAGCATCTCTGGAGGACATGGATAGGCAACGTTTCAGCTCAGGTCCCTTCTTCATCCTACAGGCAACTATTTGAATTGGGATTCTTCGGACTGAAGGCGACTTTTCGGGTTGGAACCCTTCATCAGACTCGGAAGGAAGAGGAAAGGGCCTGTCCCACCAGCATGCGATTCCATGCGGTGAGCGCGACCAAACCGGCAGCGGGGGCTGCGCGGAGGTTGGGTGATCCCCTGTACAGGGCCGTTCCCACCAGCATGCGCCTACATGCGGCAAGCGTGACCAAACCGGCAGCGGGGGCCGCGCGGAGGTCGGGTGAGTGGCGCAACGTGGCGCAAAGTGAGGCGAACTTGGAGCGAAGTCTTAAAGGTAAGTTCGCCAGGACAGAGAGGGGCACACACAGAGGGGCACAGAGGCACACACAGAGAGGGTCACGGAGGCACCTACAGATAGGTTCACGGAGGCACGACGTCGAGACGGTGTGTAATGCGTCGAAGCGACAGCGAGCCGACAAGCTGTTGCCGCGTGGAATTTTTGAACACGGTCAGTTTTTCGGAGCCCCGCGCGATGTCGGGACGAACTCCACACAATTCCGCACGGCTCCGGCGATCGAAGTGGGACCAGCCCCGCGACGCCGGACGGCTCAAGCGACCACGTTAGGTCGCACTCATTGCATGGAGTCGCATGCTGGTGGGACAGGCCCTGAAGAGTCTCGACCAGAAACAACAACCATCCATGATCTTCAGAGATGCTGGCCTGACCTGCTGAGTTACTCCAGCACTTTGTGTTCTATAGTTGAAGCAACAGTTCTAGTTTGCCTTTCATGTTCCATTTCTAAAAAAATGTAAATGAGATGGTAAATGCCTATCCAACCTTCGCGAGTTACTCACGAATTCTCCCGAGTTTTCCCCTCGATTCAAACTCAGAGAATGTCCGCAGCGAGTCCGTAGCGTGTTCATTGGAGGTCGTAGGCGTCCGTAGATATTTTGTAGCGGCTTGTAATGCCAGCCGTAGGTACTCGGGGCATCAGGTAAGTCGGGAAGTTTTTTCAGCATGATGAAAAATGTCCATGAGTAAAAACCACGAGAAAAAAAATAGCCCCGAGTACCCACGGTTGGCATCTCCAAACTTGAACCAAGAGGAAACTCGGGAGAATTCATGAGTAACTCGGGAAAGTGCGACAGGCCCCTTACTCTGGCACTCAGTAATCCTATTTATAATTTGTAGGTTAATTATCGTCTGTAAAAATTGTAAATTGTCCCTAGTGTGTTGGATGGTGCTCGTGTGTAGAGTGTGATCGCTGGTCGGCACGGACTCGGGCCGAAGAGCGTATTTCCACGATGCATCTCTAAACTAAATCACATCTAGGCATTTCATTATCCGATAGGTTTCAATGACATCCCCTCCGCATTCATTTAAACTTTAAACCTGATCGCCCCCCTCTAAACCGCAAATACTGTGAAACGATCTAAAATATCTCTTCTCCAAGTTGATTCATTTCCAAGTTTTGCCAAGTTGATACCCGATAAAAAAGAAATACTCTTCCCAAGTTGATGCATCCAATCTGAATGATAATTTAATACACCTATTAATGTTTCAATACCTTTCCGAGAAGCTCCTAATATTTCATGATTTATACTCTTTCCCACATTATTGCTGCTGATTCAGTGTTGATTTATCACCCCGGCTAGACTTCTAACCCTCACTGTTTCTTATCTCCAAGCGAACTGATTCCACATCTTGAGCCTCTGAGCCAATATCATCCTTCACCACTGTCATAATCTCATTACTTGTTAACACTTCCATCTCATCTGTCTTCCTTTACAAACTATTCGAGTAAATACCACTGCATATTCTGTCCCCAGCCCTGGTCACCTGGCGACCACGCATCTACCTTTATTTGTGCCATCAGGATAGATCTTGTTAAAAAATGGTGCACACGTTCAGATAAAGAACCTTTTCATCTCATCTCATCATTTTTCCTTTCTCTAAGTCTATTTGTCAGGGCACTCTTAAGGCACATGCCTGATATAATCTGGCTGTCATGATCCTGCCACAACCCTGCAACATTTCTCTTTGCCTTACTTGATCACCATCTTCTGGTGTGTCTGAAGGAGCTGTAAATGCTGGCTTCAGGGCCTGTCCCACTTGCGTGTCCTTGGCACGCAAATTACGCGACGGTCCCGCGAAGGTTGCGCGCGATTTCTGGGCGTCTGGAGCTCGTGACGTCATTTGCAGATGGACACAAAATGCTGGAGTAACTCAGCGAGACAGGCAGCATCTCTGGAGGGAAGCAATGGGTGACGTTCCGTGTCGAGACTTCTTCAGTCGGAAAAGAATGGTCTTGACCCGAAATGTCACCCATTGCTTCTCTCCAGAGATGCTGCCGGTCCCGCTGAGTTACTCCAGCATTTTGTGTCTATCTTCAATTTTCTTGGCCCCGCGCTGGGAGTAAGAGTGGGGGCGGAGCCGGACCGCAACGGCCGTGAGCCCCAGGCTGAGCTCGGCGATCATTTGCCTGCTTCTGCTGCTGTTGGCGGTGAGACGTTGCGCCGCGCCAGGGTCTTGGGCCTGTCCCACTTTGGCCGTCAGTTCCGCGTCAGGCCGTTGGCGCGCAAAGATTTTGTTTGCTACAAAAATTTCGGAGCCCCGCGCGATCTCGCGCACAACTACATACCCCTCCCCGCTTCTCAGTAGGACCGGCACGATGCCCGTGCGCCTCAACGCGACCACGAGGCCGCGTAATATGCGTGCCAAGGACACGTAAGTGGGACAGGCCCTTTACACCGAAGATAGACACTAAACGCTGGAGAAACTCAGCGGGGCAGGCAGCTTCTCTGGACAAAGTCTAAAGAAGGCTCCAATCCGAAACATCACCTACTCTTTTGCCTCCAGAGATGCCGCCTGACCTGCTGAGTTACTCCAGCACCAATCACAATCACAACAACACTTTATTAGCAAGTATGTTTTGCAAGATACGAGGAATTTCATTTGCCAAGTCAGTCATACAAATAAAAAGCAAAGGAACATACAAAATACATTTCAACATAAACATCCACCACAGTGACTCCTCCACATTCGATCATCATCTTCGACTACCAGCTCAGCTTCAATCCCAACTTTTTTATAACTTTGGATTGATTGTAATTATGTATTGTCTTTCTGCTGACTGGTTAGCACGCAACAAACAGCTTTTCACTGTACCTCGGTACACGTGACAATAAACTAAACTGAACTGAACTGAGTCGAGCCTCTGATTCGTTTAAGAAGGAAATGCAGATGCAGGAACAATCGAAGGTAGACAAAAATGCGGGAGAAACTCAGCGGGTGAGGCAGCATCTATGGAGCGAAGGAATGGGTGACGTTTCGGGTCGAGACCCTTCAACAATTTCTTCGCTCCATAGATGCTGCCTCACCCGCTGAGTTTCTCCAGCATTTTTGTCTACCTTAGCCTCTGATTCCATTCTTTGTGTAAATGGCGTCGAAATATGGCGACGTGTGCACGTGTGAGCGATGGCTTACTTTTGCTTTAACAAGCTTTTTGTTCCAAGATATTTTTAACTGAATTAATATTCCCAAATTACCATGATGGGATTTGAACTCACATTACACTGCATCATTACCTCGATACTGGGAATGGTGGCTTGGTGATTAGATTACAGGTCTAATGATCCTTTAACATGAGTTCAAATTCTACAACGACAGCTGGAGCGCTTAAATTGAGCTAATTAAATAACCAGGCGTTCTTTTAAAAAGGCTGGTCTCAGTTATAGTGAATGACCATAAAATTGCCGAATTGTTGCAAAAGCGCATTATTTTCAGCGGTGTCCTTCGGGGATGGAATGCTGGCTTGGTCGATGTGCGAGTCTGGGCCTGTAGCAAAATGGCCGACTCTGAACTGCCCCGCTGAAGATCGGCATCAAAGACATTCAGATGCAATAAGCACCAACACAGAGGCCAGCACCACCTATGCCTCACCAACAGAATGCTCAGCGGTAGAGTTCGCAGTGTGTCTGAAGAAGGGTCTCGACCCGAAACGTCGCCTATCTCCTTCTCTCCTTAGATGCTGCTGCACCCGCTGAGTTTCTCTAGCCTTTTGTGTACCCTCAGCAGTAGAATTGCTGCCTTACAGCGCCGGAGACCAGAGTCCGATCCCAACTACGGGTGCTGTCTGTACCGAGTTTGTATGCTCCCCCCTTGACCTACATTTATTTTCTCCGAGATCTTCGGTTTCCTCCCACACTACAAAGACGTACAGGTTTGTAGGCTAATTTGGCTTGGTGTAAAGGTAATCTTGTCCCCAGTGGGTGTAGGATAGTGTAAAGGGCCTGTCCTACAAGCATGCAACTCTATGCGATGAACGCGATCAAACTAGAAGCGGGGGCCGCGCGGAGGTCGGGTGATCCCCTGTACAGGGCCGTTCCCACCAGCATGCGCCTGCATGCAGCAAGCGCGACCAAACCGGCAGTAGGGGCCGCGCGGAGGTTGGGTGAGTGGCGCAACGCGGCGCAAAGTGAGGCGAACTTGGAACGAAGTCTAAGGTAAGTTCGCCAGGACAGAGAGGGGCACACAGAGAGGGGCACAGAGGCACACACACACAGGGCCATGGAGCCACACACATAGAGGGTCACGGAGGCACCTACAGATAGGTTGACGGAGGCACGATGTTGGGGCGGTGTGTAATGCATCGAGGCGACTGCGAGCCGACAAGCCGTTGCCGCGCGGAATTTTTGAACATGGTCAGTTTTTCGGAGCCTCGCGCGATGTCGGGACGAACTCCGCACAATTCTGCACGGATCCGGCGATCGAAGTGGGACCGGCCCCGCGACGCCGGACGGCTCAAGCGACCACGTTAGGTCGCGCTAATCGCATAGAGTTGCATGCTTGTAGGACAGGCCCTTAAGGGTGCGGGGGTTGCTGGTCGGTGCAGACTTGGGGGGCCGAAGGGCCTGTTTCCGCACTGTATCTCTACACTAAACTAATACGCGCATTGTATCAGGGTGGCCATGCCCGACGGAAGGATAGAACAAAGGGTGAAGGTGATAGACACATGATGCTGGAGTAACACAGCGGGTCAGGCAGTATCCCTGGAGGAAAGGTAGCGGTGAAATATACCTCACGCTGCCTTGGCAAGGCCAGCAACATAATCAAGGACGAGTCGCACCCCGGCCACTCCCTCTTCCCCCCTCTCCCACTCCAAAAAGAAAAGAGGAAATTAAAAAGTAGAGATAGACCTGCCCCTCTTCCCACCACTCCCCCCCCCCCCCCACCTCACACAACCCATAGTTGGATTTAAATCCAAAGTTGTGTTACGCCATACTATCCTTGTAAGAATTTGGTAAAGTGTGTCCATGTCTTGAAAAATTGATCTGTTTTTTCTGCCAAGCCTAATATTTTCCAAATGTAGTGTCTCAGAGAGCAGTGCTGAACCCCTATCTACCTCAGGGATATCTTTGAATGGACTTTAGAAACATAGAAACATAGAAAATAGGTGTAGGAGTAGGCCATTCAGCCCTTCGAGCCAGCACCGCCATTCGATATGATCATGGCTGATCATCCAACTCAGTATGTTTGGCCCCGACTCCGTGTCCTTTAAACCCCGCGGTTCAAGCAGTCCAACCCGCGGTCCAGCAGTCCAACTGCAGCGTCTAGGCGAACTGGGGCTCCGATGATCGAGCCCCCGGCGGACGATGGTAGGTTCCGTGGCCGCTAACCCGCGCCGGGCGATGTTAGGTCCCGCTCCGTGTCCTTTAAGCCCCGCGATTCCAGCGGGAGAAGTTGCCGTTGCGGGAGCTCTGAAGAGCCGTCTCCCACCAGGGATCTGCGAGCTCCCGATGTTCCTGATCACCGGGCCTGCAGCCGGAGCTTCCGAAGCTCCAGAGTCGGGTCGCGGCCGAGCGCCACCACAGCTCTCCCCGCTCCAAAGTCGGCCGGCTCCGCGATGTCAGGTCCGCAGGCTCCGCGACTGGAGCCCTCAGGTTGGTCCCGGCCGGAGGCTCCACGATGTTAGGCCCAACGACACCGGAGACCCGACAGGGAAAAAGTACATGGAATAGACTAACGGTTTCCCCCACATCCCCCCCTCCACCCCCCACATATACACAGCTAAAAAATATTAAAATCTAAGCTCAAGACCTACATTTAACAAGACAAAAAAAATCAAAAAAATCTGCAAGTTTATTCTGTTTAACGGTTCCTGCTTTCCCTTCTGTCCCAATTATACCAACAAACAGTTACAATTATGCAAATATAATAATTATGTTGTCACACGATACAATATTTAAATCTTATATTTTGAGTAACATTGAAAATATTAAAACACTAGAAGCCACTGGCAGCCGATTGAGCGAGCGTTTCGAGCGCAGCTGACGGCTGCTGCATGGAGCGGCGGTGAAAACACCGAACGCCATCTCTCTGGGCCAGACCAACCCCTACTCCAGTTCAGTTTAGTTTAGTTTAGAGATACAGCACGAAAACAGGCCCTTCGGCTCACTGAGTCCACACAGACCAGCGATCCCCGCACACTTACACTATCCCACACACATACACTAGGGACAATTTACAATGACACCGAGCCAATTGGCATGCAAACCTGCACGTCTTTGGAGTGTGGGAGAAAACCGGAGATCCCGGGGATCACGGAAGAACGTACAAGCTCCGTACAGACAGCACCGTAGTCAGGATCGAACGCGGGTATCTGGCGCTGTAAGGTAGCAACTCTACCGCTGTGCCACCTTGCCACACTTCATCGATCCAGTGCATACATCCTCAGGCTAAGGTTACACTTTTCAGAGAATTGGACGTTGCAAGATGGTGCCAGAACATGGCGACTCTTTGCGTGCTGTCACAGAAGAGGATCTATTGACACTCACTTTCACTAATGCATGACTGTACTCACGTTTTGGCATGATTTGACTGGATAGCATACAAAACATGTCACTGTACCCTGGGACACGTGACGATCATAAGCTAAATGATATTTAACTGTGAAACGTGCAGATCGGTGAGAGCTGATGTTCCCGCACAGGTTTGGGGACCAGAGTTGAGACCTGAGTGTCTCACGTGTCGTTAGGCCATTAAAGGGCCAGTCCCACTGGGGCGTCATTTGCGCGTCACGCAGATGGGGCACGGAGATTTTGTGAACGCCAAAATCACTGTGAATGTGCATCACTGCCTACGTCCCCACACACCATGCGTGCGTAATGCTCGCCATGCTGGCATCATGACGCGTAAATGATGTCGCGTAAAATTCGCGCAAATTACGCCCAAGTGGCGCAAGCCCTTAAGCTTCCTTCTCCCGTCAGGATTCACCATGCGAGAATGTGGAACGGGAAAGGTCGTTGTTTCAGATGGAAGGGTCTGAAATCCACCCACGATCGCTTGCTTTATATCAGTGTCTCCGTGCCCGGTATCCGTTGAAGTCATCTGAACTGCACTTCCAAAGCAGAGCACAACACCCCCCCCCCCCCCTTTTATGTGTTTAACATGCAACTGAGAGGAAATTCGTACCCCCATTTTTCCAGGTAATGGAAGCTTATCTATTGAACCTGCACATCACCGTACATGTGCAAATGAGAATAAACTTGCCCTAACTCATGAACACTGTTCGACACAAAATGCTGGAGTAACTCAGCGGGACAGGCAGCATCTCTGGAGAGAAGGAATGGGTGATGTTTCGGGTCGAGACCCTTCTATTGACTGAGAGTCAGCCATACCCTTCCTCATCTCTGTGTCTCCCTCTCCCCCAACTCTCAGTCTGAAGAAGTGTCTCGACCCGAAGTGTCACCCATTCCTTCTCTCCAGAGAAGCTGCCTGTCCCGCTGAGTTACTCCAACATTTTGTGTCTATGTATGCCCTCTTGTATCTTTTTTTTTGTTACATTTTTTAATTAATTTGAAGTAACTACATAATAAAAAGCAGTTTGTTCATTGTAGACATACATTATCAGTATTATTGATATTAACAATTGCATACTAATTGTACTTCTATATATTTTTTTCCATTTTTTATAAAGATAGAAATTGATAGAGAAAAATTAAACAAAAAAAGGAGGAAAAGTTGAGAAAGAATGGAGTGTTCTGTAGATTATGCATCGTTGCAGATATATCCGCATTTTATGAAATGTATTTCTTCATCTATTCTTCGATTCTGGTTCCAGTCGGGTTCTCGTGCCGAACCAGTTTGCCCCTTCAAATATTCAATAAATGGGGACCATATTATTTTAAATAGTTCTTGTTTGTCCATTAAGACGAATCGTAATCTTTCCAAATATAGGGTCTCCGACATTTCAGTAGTCCACATTTTAATGGACTACTGTGGGGGTTAGAGAGCCTTTCCAAAATTTTAATATTAATTTTTTTTCCCAATTATTAAACTATAATCAATAAAAGTTCTTTGATTCGAAGTAATGAATTGATTTTGTTCTATTATTCCTAATATTATTAATTTTGAGTCAGGGACCAGTTTGGTATTGGCGACTTCCGAGATTATCCTAAATATTTCCATCCAAAAATTATTCATTTTTATACAACTTACGAATGTGTGCGTTAGGTTAGCCTCTAAGTGTTGACATTTATCACAAATAGGGGAAACACTTGGAAAAATTCTATTCAATTTGGTTTTTGAGTAATGCAATCTATGTAATACTTTAAATTGTATTATGCCCTCTTGTATCTGACATTTACGTCCTGGGAATAAGACTCTGACCATCTGAAGTGACCCGAATCAAACCATCACCCATCTTTTTTCTCCAGAGATGCTGCCCGACCCATTGAGTAACTTCTGCACTTGATGTCTATCTCTGATCACCTGCCCTTTCTATGCATCTCCAATCTGATATGCTTTATATCAGGTCTGCCATTCAACCTCCAATGCTCTCCAGAACAATGTAGAAATAAGGAACTGCAGATGCTGGTTTACACAAAAGGACACAAAGTGCTGGAGTAACACGACGGGTCGGGCAGCATCTCTGAAAAACATGGACAGGTGATGTTTTGGATCAAATTGACTGAAAATGTAGGAACAAGGAACTGCAGATGCTGATTCATACACAGAAGGATACAAAGTGCATTGACACAGTGAAACAAATCACAATCTTCCATTCATATGGCTCCTTCAGATTGAAGAAGTGTCACCTATCCATGTTCTCCAGAGATGCTGCCTGACCCACCGAGTTACTCCAGCACTTTGTGTACTCTCAAGAGCAATTCATGTCTGTCCAACCTTTCCTTATATCGAATACTCTTCAATTCACTCCAAGTTGAAGCTAGTTGCACTAGATAATTCTGGGGACGCTGCATAATTGAGATGTTCAGGGCGCAGTGTATAAAGAAGTGGCCAATGGTGTCGATGTAACGAAGCTGGTGATTAGACGAAAGTCTCGGGGTCAGCTGAATGCAAATGTCCTCACATGTTTAAAATGTACAGAACGTTCAGAAACCCCGCAGGGACTCAGCAAGGAGCATCCACCAGTAAACAGCTCAAATTAACTTTAATTGGTGTCATTACGATAATGAAAGGAGATGTATTTGAGGAGAAGGAGACCAAGGTGCCGTACTAAACGACCTCCTGAAACCGAACAGCTCACGAGATATCAAGTTGTTGTCAAGTTCCAATGAACATTACCTTAATTTACCAAATCTGAAGTTTAATTAGATGCTAACGGGACCGTATTCAAAAGATTTGTGATGTTGCAAGGCCATCTGTGACTTGCAAATACGCCACAAATTATCCCAACGCTTTTCTTCCTCCAGCATGGAACCTATTTTAAGCTCTCATCGAATAAGATTGTGAAACAGTCAAGACAGGAGGGAGAGGGGGAGAGGGGGAAAGGGGAGGGGGGGGGGGGAAAGGTGGGTACAGCTTGTGTGATATTAGGGGGGTTGGGAATTTACACTAGGGGGAAGAATACGAAGGCTTAGGATTTCCTCAATGTGATTTGTAAAGTTCCTGTGATCGTAAGCAAGAACATTTTCCCTCTAAGCTGTCTAATTCATACACAACCCAGCGAAGGGAAACATTTTCACTTACTGTTCATCAGGGGATTATGTCAGCAGGGAAGTCTTGCTACGACTTTAAGCTGAAGGGGAAAAGATTGAATGGGAATCCGAGGGGCGACTTTTTCACACAAAGGGCGGTGGGTGTATGGAACGAGCTGCCAGAGGAGGCAGTTGAGGCAGGGAATGTCCCAATATTTAAGAAACAGTTAGATAGGTACATGGATAGGACAGGCATGGAGGGATATGGACCAAATGTGGGACTGGTGTAGCTGGGAGATGTTGGCCAGTGTTGGCAAGTTGGGCCAAAGGGCCTGTTTCCACACTCTATCGGCACTGTGACTCTTTAACTGTGCTACTGTATATGTCAGAGACATTGTGTCAAACGCACTGCAGAGTTATGATCTACTTATTTACATTCAAGAAACAGTTCGACAAGTACATGATGGGACAAGTTTGGAGGGATATGGACAAACCTCAGGCAGGTGTGACTAGTGTAGCTGGGACATGTTGGCCGGTGTGGGCACGACGGGCTGAAGGGCCTGTTTCCACACTGTATCACTCTATCAATGTATGACTCTATGAGAGGGATATTCTATGGTGTCTGCAACGACCAGGTTCAGGAATAGCTACTTCCCCACAGCCATCAGGCTATTAAACCTGGCTTGGACAAAACTCTGAACATTAATACCCCTTTATCTGTTATTTGCACTTTATCCGTTTATTTATTCATGTGTGTATTTACGTATATAATGGTATATGGACACACTGATCTGTTTTGTAGTCAATGCCTACTATGTTCTGTTGTGCTGAAGCAAAGCAAGAATTTCATTGTCCTATCAGGGACATGTGACAATAAACTCACTTGACCTTGAACTTGGAGACAGCCCAGAGAAAGTTTAGTAATATCCCTGTCCCACGGTACGAGTTCATTCCAAGAGCTCTCCCGAGTTTAAAAAAAAATCAAACTCGTGGTAAGCACGGAGAATGACCGTAGCGGGTACGTCGGAGCTCGGGGACGTCTCTTAGCGCTAACGGCAGGTACTCGGGAAGACTCGCTGACGGCAGGTAAGCACGGGAAGACTCGTGAAGATTTTTCAACATGATGAAAAATGTCCACGAGAGCCCCGAGTACCGACGAGCGGCCATTACCGTAAATCTCCGAGTTCAAATCAGGGCAAACTCGGGAGAACTCGTAGAATGAACTCGTACTGTGGGACAGGGGCTTTAGTTAATTATCATAGTAGATGCGCTGTCTTATGAATGGGCAGTCTACGCCTATCATTACTGAGGTCTCAAGGAATGAATGGTTGTTTTATTGATGGGCCGAATGGCCTAATTCTGCTCCTGTCACTTATGAGTTTATGAAATACACTCTCAGCCTGTCCCAATGTACACAGGTAGTCCCTTCCTACACCCAATTATTCTCATTGCCTCACTGAGTCATCAGGATACCTTGATTAGACTGCCAGGCACCTACCTGCAGAGTTCACATAGATTTATATTTAGAAATACTAGTTCCTGAGGGTGAGTCACTGATTTAATCTAATTGACTTTTATGTGGTTTATATATAGAAGATAAACACCTGAGACTAACTGTGTAGGAAGGAACTGCAGATGCTGGTTTAAACCAAAGATAAAAGCAAAATGCTGGAGTAACACAGCGGGACAGGCAGCATCTCTGGAGAGAAGGAATGGGTGACGTTTTTGGGTCGAGGCAAAATGTCACCCATTCCTTCTCTCCAGAGATGCTGCCTGTCCCCATTGAGTTACTCCAGCATTTTGTATCTATCCTGAGACTAACTTAAAGCTGTGCTACTTTTCTGCATTGGAAGAACAGGTGGCCATGAGTGCGGCACGGATTAGAATTCAGACATCATGTTCATGCGTAGGTCACCTCAACAATACCGCGCGCTCTACAGTGAGGATGGGGATCACAAACATGTCCGAGAGGCTACATTTGGAAAACATTAGGCTTGTCTTGGCGGAAAAAAACAGATCAATTTCTCAAGACCTGGCCACCCTTCACCGAATTCTTACAAGAATAGCAAGACAACACAAATTTAAATTTAAATCCGATGCCGGGGTGGGTGAGGTGGGGGGGGGAACGAGGGGGAAAGTACATCTCCACATTTCTTTTCCTTTTTTCTTATTTCTATACCTTTCGGCCACACTACTTTGGTAGTTTAGGGGCCTGTCCTCTGTTCTTTTTCGAGCTATCATTTTTCACTTTTTCCATTTCTCGTTCTCTTTTTCATTTTCAGGTAACAAGGTTAAAAACGATGCTGTACAATATTTGTATACTTTTAGATGCCGGTTGTTTTATCTTTGTACAATTGCTTCTAATAAAAATGTTTAAAAATATTTAAAAAATTAAAAAAACAATACCCGCTCACTCAAGCTTGTGTTAAAGCCATGGAGCCATACAACACGGAAACAGGCCCTTCGGCCCAACTCGCCCAAACTACACCAGTCCCACCTGCCTGCGTTTGGCCCATATTCCTCTGAACCTGCCCTGTCCATGTACCTGTCCAGGTTAGAGGTTGTGGGGCTCCTATGGATGAGATGGAGAATGATCGATAGCCGGGAGCAGTGGCGGGGAACGTCAACGGCTACGCTTGGCCAGGCCGACCCTGCAGCGTCGCCAGGACAACGGTCCTTCATGGTCGGGTCAAGCAACTGAGAAACAAGGAATGGCCGGTCACGGTGGCACAGCGGTAGAGTTGCTGCCTTACAGTAAAATGCAGCGTCAGAGACCCGGGTTCGATCCCGACTGTCTGTACAGAGTTTGTACATTCTCCCCCGTGATCTGCGTGGGTCTTCTCCGAGATCTTCAGTTTCCTCCCACACTCCAAAGACGTACAGGTTTGTAGGATAATTGGCTTGATTAATCGGCTCGTTAAAAAATGTAAAATTGTCCAAGTTGGCGATATGTAGCGTACTGCTCTGCCGACTACAAAATTCAGAAAGTTCAGAAGGTAATGGCGCCAAACTGGGAACTCTGTACACAGTCTCTAGTGTACTACTGCTATACGCTCGCACTGCATCTGAGATCTAAACGTATCTAAGTGCTTACAGTACATACAGTGATACAAAGATGAATTTCACTGTAGCTTGGTGCCCATGACAAATAAAGCGCCATTGAACCGTTGAGTGGAGTGAAGGTGACTCCAGGGATGGGAAGAAGTATATTCATGGTTTTGAAAGTAAGGTGAGGTTTCACCAGTGAGGGATCGCTCTACCAGGAGCAGAAGGGTGACTGGTGAAGGGAATGTGGTGCCAGTCGCAATATAGTCTCGGCTGAGTTTATGTTTGCGCCGGGTGGAGAACGAGAGGGTGGGGAGGAGAATGTTGGAGGTATCACTTCTGAAGGTAATTCAACACTTCAGTGGTGGATGAACTGATCCCAGCGTGAAGCCGTGCCACAGAAATAGGTGAATTTGGTGAGGTAGGGGGGTCGGAACTACGGGCAGCACGGTGGCGCAGCGGTGGAGTTGCTGCCTTACAGCGCTTGCAGCGCCAGAGACACGGGTTCGATCCCGACGGCGGGTGCCGTCTGTACGGAGTTTGTACGTTCTCCCCGTGACCGTGTGGGTTTTTCTGAGATCTCCGTTTTCTACGGAGCGAAGGAATAGGTGACGTTTTGGGTCAAGACCCTCCTTCAGACTGATGTGAGGGTGGGGAGGGCAGAAGAAAGGAAGAGGCGGAGACAGTGGGTTGTGGGAGAAAGCAAGGACTACCTGAAATGGTCATACCTCTGGCTATTTCGCTTGGGTAGTTTACACCCCAGCGGTATGAACATTGACTTCTCCAATTTCAGGTAGTCCCTGCTTTCTCCCTCCTTCCCCTCCCTTCTCAGCTCTCCCACAGTCCACTGTCTCCGCCTCTTCCTTTCTTCTTCCCGCCCCCCCCCCCACCCCCCCCACATCAGTCTGAAGAAGGGTACCGACCCGAAACGTCGCCTGTTCCTTCGCTCCATTGATGCTGCCTCACCCGCTGAGTTTCTCCAGCATTTTTGTCTACCTAAGCTAAACCTATCTCTGTTTCTCGTTTGTGTGGTCGTGCATGCCGTCGGTGTAGATTCGGAGTGTTTTTGTACACAATAGATACCCGGCAATAAATTGTGCAGATGACATGGTTGATAGAGTGAACAACAAACTCTCGTCTGCGAGTTACAGAATGGGATCTAATAACAGGATGTGAATGTTCTTTCTAATATAGAATAAGGGGACACCTAGGAGTGTGTAACAGAGGCTGAGAATCTAATTGTGGGTCTCAGATGGCATAAATACAGAATGATGAAGTTATAGGCTGGAAACTAATCAATGGATTTGGATTTATATACAGATTAACAGAGACCTGGGAATGAGGTATGTAGGCTGGAACTAAATTTGTGGTTTCCAGTGGTTTAAATATAGAACAAAGGATGCGTTGCAGGCAAGAATATAATTGAGAGGTTTGAATGTTATCAGAAAGAAAAAGAACAAACGCAAAGTTGTGTAAAACTATTTTCGGAAGCACTGAATTGAATTTAGCAATTTTGCTTCACTAGTTTTGAGGTTGTGGCTTCTATTATCATAAAGAAAATTTGCCGGTGGGAGGCTTATCTCTCTCAGGAAGGAAATGAAATGCCGTGTTTCCAGAGTAATTCGAAAGTTGGGTCAAAATAAATAAATTGACTTCTTATCACGGATGGAAAATCTGACTGCCAGCGCCAATTTGTTTGTTCGTCCTTTGCGCATCTACCCGGTTGTTTGTTATCTGTCTTTCTTTCCTGAAGGCACGGATGTCTACACGGGTCGAGCAACATTGAGCTTCTCTGCAGAGCCTGCAAACGGTGTGTGCGCTCCTGGTGTTTTGGTGCCGCTCAGCTATTACTGGGACGTCCTGGGATGTCAGGACTGTCTTATGAACAAAGACTGCATAGACTCGGTTTATACTCTCTAGAATTTAGGAGATTGAGAGGGGATCTTACAGAAACTTACAAAATTCTTAAGGGGTTGGACAGGCCAGATGCAGGAAGATTGTTCCCGATGTTGGGGAGGTCCAGGACAAGGGGCCACAGCTTAAGGATAAGGGGGAAATCCTTTAGGACCGAGATGAGAAGGACTTTTTTCACACAGAGAGTGGTGAGTCTCTGGAACTCTCTGCCACAGAGGGTAGTTGAGGCCAGTTCATTGGCTATATTTAAGAGGGAGTTAGATGTGGCCCTTGTGGCTAAGGGGATCAGAGGGTATGGAGAGAAGGCAGGTACGGGATACTGAGTTGGATGATCAGCCATGATCATATTGAATGGCGGTGCAGGCTCGAAGGGCTGAATGGCCTACTCCTGCACCTAATTTCTATGTTTCTATGTTACTCCGCAGCGTGAAGCTTGTCAGATGTTATCGCTGGCCGGCATTGGCAGCCCGCACTGGTTTATATATAGGGGGTACACACTCGAGTCTAGCATATAAGCTGGAGTCTTAAGGGGCTGTCCCACTGTACGGGTTCATTCAAGAGTTCAAAAAAAAAATCAAACTCGTGGTAAGAACGTAGAATGTACGTAGCGGGTACGTCGGAGCTCGGGACGTCCCTTAGCGGCTCGTATTGCTAACGCAGGGACTCGGGAAACGCGGTAAGCTCGTGAAGACTCGTCAACATGTTGCAAAATGTCCACGAGAGCCCCGAGTACCTACGAGCGGCCATTACCGTAATTCTCCGAGTTCGAATCAGGGGAAACTCGGGAGAGAACTCTTGAATTAGCTCGTACAGTGGGACAGGCCCCTTTACTGGAACGGAATGCTTTATTGTCACAGGTGAGGAGGCACAGTGAAATTCGCCAAGGTATACAAATAGCAGCCTCCTACGGAGCTGCCCATGTTACAATGTACTCCGGCACCCCCTTTGCTCCCCCCCCCCCCCCACATCGGTTCCTCCACACCGGATCCCCATTGTCCATTTTTCCCCCTCCCTCACCATTGTACGTTGATCTTCCCCCCTCTCTCCCTGCGCTCCCCTCCATGGTTCTTCCCTTTGCCCTACAGCCCCCCTACCAGAGCTGGGTTGGGAGAATTGATACGAATGAGAGCCATGAGCGGTCCTGAACTACTATCCACCTCATTGGTGACCCTCGGATTATCCTTGATCGGACTTTGCCTGGCTTTACCTTGCGCTAAACGTTATTCCCTGATCATGTATCTATGCGCTTCAATGATTCGGTTGTAATCATGTATTGTCTTTCCGCTGACTGCATAGCACGCAACAAAGAGCTTTTCACTGCACCTCGGTACACGTGACAGTCGACTAAGCTGAACAGAACTGAACTGAACTGAACGGAGCGAGCTATGGATTAAATTTCAGACATGGAAGACCATGCATAAGTTACCTCATCAATAACGCACACTCAAGCTTGAGTTAGAGTCACGGAAAGCGTGCAAACTCCACACAGGTAGCACCCAAGGTCAGTATTGCACTCGGGTCCCTGGTGCTGTGAGCCAGTGGCTCTACCAGTTGTGCCACTGTGCTACCCTGGGAATAATTTTCAACTGGGAAGAATTCCTTGCTCCGGTAATCCTTCACTCGGGGTGATATACCACCGGGGCTCATCCTTCACAGTGGATAATTCTTCTCTTCAGCTACTTAAGGAGTTACTGTCAGAATCACAATGTAATGATGGTAAAACTGATAGTTCTGTCATCGTTACAACCACAGATTCCAGGCAATCATGACATTTCTCATTCTGACTCATGCTTTCCACGGAGTTCAAATGCATTGGCATTCAGAACATCGCTCAATCATTCCTTCTTGCTCGCAATACCCAGGCTTGGTGTGGCTCAGCCACTACACTTGAATAACATCAGTTTTAATCATGGATATCAGAGCTTCACTCGTGCATCGGTAGGCTGCAGAAGAGCGAGGGCATGGAGTAGACCATGAAAAGGGCACTGAATGAGATGAGAGATGAATTAACGGCTCACAGCACCAGAGACCCAGGTTTGTGTCTGTGCTGAGTTTGTACATTTTCCAGATGACCATGGAGGTTTTGTCCAGTTTCCAGTGGAACGACTGTGTGTGAGTACAATTAAGCCGTCTACGGTGTATAGATACAGGATAAAGGGAATAACGTTTCGTGCAAGATAAAGTCCAGTAAAGGGCCTGTCCTACTTGGGCGTCATTCACGCGACATCATTTCCACGTCACGACGCGTGTGTCGTGATGCGTGCATGGCGTGCATTAGGCGCGCATGGCATGCATCACGTGCGCATGGTGCGTGGTGACATGGGCAGTGATGCACGGTCGCGCCCGGCGCCCCAGGATTCGGGGATTCACAAAATCTTCACGTACCATCCGCATGACGCGCAAATGATGCCCAATTGGGACAGGCCCTTAAAGTCAGATTAATGATAGTCTGAGGGTCTTCAATGAGGTAGATAGTACCGAAGGATTGCTCTCTTGTTGGTAGGATGGTTCAGTTGCCTGATAACAGCTGGGAAGAAACTGTCACTGAATCTGGAGGTGTGCGTTTCCACACTGCTGTATCTCTTGCCTGATGGAAGAGGGTGCAAGACTTGCCTTGATTATGCTGGTTTGGTGACACAGCACGGAAACAGGCCCTTCAGCTCACCGAGTCCGAACCAACCAGCGAACCCCGCAATATTCAACACTAGGGACAATTTTTATACATTTATACCAAGCCAATTAACCTACAAGCGTGCACGTCTTTGGGGTGTGGGAGAAAAAAACAAAGTTCTTGGAGAAAACCCACGCAGGTCACGGGGAGAAGGAACAAACTCCGTACAGACAAGCGCCCGTAGCCAGGATCAAGCCCGGGTCTCTGGCGCTGTAAGGCAGCAACCCTATCGCTGCACCACCGTGCCATCTCCAATTGACCCAGATTATGCTGGTGGCATTGTATGCAAGGTGTGATAATATGCTTAAGGATTTCCATCTTTTCTGCCTCAGATCTATCCAAGAGGTCTCATATCAAATCAGGATGGAGTGATATCGAGGGTGGCACAGTAATGCAGCTCGTGGATGTATCTGTATTGGTAGTACATGCCAATGCATGTCACATGTTCTGAGATAGAGTGAAAAACTGCTTATATGCCATCCAGCCAAACCCTACAGTACGTAAGTACAATCAAACCGATTACACGTGCAAGATGTTGTAATAGCTGCTGCGTTGATCCATGTTCGTAACTGATCTGCTCCGATCGCTGGTCGGCGCGGACTTGGTGGCCCGCGCTGTATCTCCAAACTAAACTAAACTAGGAATTGGTGGGCCACAGGGAAAAATGGGGAGAGGGAATATATTCAATGGAAATTACTCTCTTTGGGGCTAGCATGGACCCAAAGGGCTGAATGGCCTCCTGCTGAAGAAAGTAAAAATTGTGTATGAAGTGAGAGTGGGAACAGCAGCAGGCGATTTGTGCACATTAGTGTGATCATGGCTGGATAATCCATTTTTAACAATGTTGGCTTTAGAAAGAAACTTTGGCCAGGACACAGTGATAACAAACCAACACTTAATCAAGTGACTGGCGTACACTGCTGCCTCACAGATCCGACGACCCAGCTTAGATCCCGACCTGGGGTACTGTCTGAGTGGAGTTTGCAAGTTCGCTCTGTAACCGTGCCCAATTCCTACAGGTGCTCCAGTTTCCTCCCACATCCCGCAGATATGAAGGCTGGTAGGGTAATTAACCTCTGTAAATTATTCCTCATGTCTAAAGAAGAGTCTCGACCCGAAACGTCGCCCATTCCTTCTCTCCAGAGACGCTGCCTGTCCCGCTGAGTTACTCCAGCTTCTTGTGTCTATCTTCGGTTTAAACCAGCGTCTGCAGTTTCTTCCTACACATTCCTCATGCACATATAGGTAATACAGAACAACGCAGCACCGGTGCAGGCCCTCCAGCCCACAATGTCTGTGCTGATTCTCCTCTGCATGCATGTGACCCATTTCCCCAAATCTTTACATATCATAGAAACATAGAAAATAGGTGCAGGAGTAGGCCATTCGGCCCTTCGAGCCTGCACCGCCATTCAATATGATCATGGCTGATCATCTAACTCAGTATCCCGTACCTGCCTTCTCTCCATACCCCTGATCCCTTTAGCCACAAGGACCACATCTAACTCCCTCTTAAATATAGCCAACAAACTGGCCTCAACTACCTTCTCTGGCAGAGAATTCCACAGATTCACCACTCTCTGTGTGAAAAATGTTTTTCTCATCTCGGTGCTAAAAGATTTCCCCCTTATCCTTAAACTGTGATCCCTTGTCCTGGACTTCCCCAACATCGGGAACAATCTTCCTGCATCTAGCCTGTCCAACCCCTTAAGGAGTTTGTAAGTTTCTATAAGATCCCCCCTCAATCTTCTAAATTCTAGCGAGTACAAGCCCAGTCTATCCAGTCTTTCTTCATATGAAAGTCCTGACATCCCAGTCTGGTGAACCTTCTCTGTACTCCCTCTATGGCAAGAATGTCTTTCCTCAGATTTGGAGACCAAAACTGTACACAATACTCCAGGTGTGGTCTCACCAAGACCCTGTACAACTGCAGTAGAACCTCCCTACTCCTATAGTCAAATCCTTGTGCCTATCCAAAAGTCTCTTAAAGGACACTATTGTATCGGCCTCCAACCCCATCCCTGACATCTTGGCCCAGACACCTTGCTCTGCCCTTTAAATATTGTCCATCTCAACTTAATGCTATGCTGTCTAGTCTATTGATATTTCCACCCAGAGGAAATGGTTCTAACTGCCCACTGTTACATATGCCGGCCATAGTTTTATATACTCTACTTCCATCAAGCTTCCCCTCAGCTTCCGGTGCTCCAGAGAAAAAAATCCTCGTTTGGATCCAAAGTAAATGGCAGAATCATAAGACCATAAGTGATAGGAGTAGAATTAGGCCATTCAGCCCATCAAGTCTACACCGCCATTCAATCATGGCTGATCTATCTCTCCCTCCTAACCCCATTCAGCTGCCACAGCCAGTTTTTATCCACGAGTAGTTGCTCTACTCAACGGCCAAAAATCTGTAGCCTCCCTTTGATCTGGTATTTTGTTGGTTCACATGCTTGATCAATGGTGTTTTATCATTAATGTTTTATTATTATTAATGTTTAGTATTTTCGGAGTCATTCGTAACTGTCACTGTATGTCATGTTGTTACTTGTGGGCGGAGCACCAAGGCAAATTCCTTGTATGTGAATACTTGGCCAATAAACGTACTTACCTACTTATTCTCCTGCCTTCTCCCCATAACCTCTGACACCTGTACTAATCAAAAATCTATCTATCTCTGCCTTAAATATATCTACTGACTTGGCTTCTACAGCCTTCAGTAGCAAAGAATTCCACAGATTCACCATGCTCTGACTAAATACATTTCTCCTCCTCCCCTTCCCCATTTAAGTCTGTAATCCAGGAGTTGTTGGGAATGTGGGGAGAATTACTGTACGTCATTCCATCACCCCCTTCCTTGCATGTTATATTTTCCCACAAACGCATAGATAAATGTTTATGCAACGAAAGCTTTCTATATTAAATCTAAAAGCATGGTCTTTGAAAAAGATTAATGCCCCTGTCCCACTTAGGAAACCTGAACGGAAACCTCTGGAAACTTTGCGCCCCACCCAAGGTTTCCGTGTGGTTCCTGGAGATTCACGGAGGTTTTTGTCAGACTCCCTAATGGTCGAAAGTGGTTTCCGCGACTAAAAATAGGTTGCCGTTTTAAAACTCGGTCATTTTTTAGTCGAAGCCGGTTGCGATGCTCGTTGAAGGTGGTTGCCAGAGGTTGCAGGTAGTGGAAGGTAAGACCTTTTTTTCACCCAGTTTTATTCCACCAGGGAGCCTGACCCGCTGAGTTACACCAGCATTTTGTGTCTATCTTCAGTATATACCAGCATCTGCAGTTCATAAGGTCAAAAGGTGATATGGAATAGTAGAATTAGGCCATTCGGCCCATAAAGTCTACTCCGCCATTCAATCATGGGTGATCTATCTCTCCCTCCTAACATCATTCTCCTGCCTTCTCCCCGTAACCTTATTTTCCACATAATTTCCTTTCTAAATCATCCAATCATCATTGCCTCCTTTTTATTTTGCATTTTTTCTGCGATAGAAAATATTGGATTAAATCTCCACTGATATATAACCAGATGTCTGGGACATCTGACAGAAATGAAGGGAGAATTGGTCCATGGTAATACAATGAATCTCATAATGAAGAGAACCTCACTTACCAGTCTGAGTCATTGATACAGACAGCATGATAACAGGCCATTCGGCCCACAGAGTACGTGCCAACCAATAACCCCCCCATTTGCATTCATCCTACATTAATTCCATTTTTTGTTCTCCTTCCATTCTCATCAACTTGATTCAGATTCTAACACTCATCTCCGAACTAGGGCAATGCAGTGGCATAGCTGGTGGAGCTGCTGACTCACGGCGACAGAGACCCGGGTTCGATTCTGACCTTGGATGCTGCCTGTGTGGAGTTTGCACGTTCTCCCTGTGACTGCGTGGGTTTCCTCCAGGTAATCCGGTTTTCCTCCCGCATCCCAAAGACACGCGGGTCTGTCGTTCAACTGGCCTCTGTAAATTGTCTCATCTACGATTCACGAACAGTTTCTTTCCTGCTGTTATCAGACAACTGAACCGACCTACCACAACCAGAGAACAGCGCTGAACTACTATCTGCCTCTTTGGTGACCCTCGGACTACACTTGATCTAAACATTATTCCCGTTTCATGTATCTGTACACTGTAAATGGCTCGATTGTAATCATGTATTGTCTTTCTGCTGACTGGATAACAAATGGTGCAACAAAAGCTTTCCACTGTACCTCAGTGCACGTGACAATAGACTATATAGACAATAGACAATAGACAATAAACCGAACAGTGTATAGTGGAGTGGATAAGAAAGTAGGAATACATAGAACTAGTGCGTACAGGTGATCGATGGTCAGCGTGGACTCGGTGGGCCGAAGGGCCTGTTCCCATTCTGTATCTCTTAAAAAATACATACATGGGCGAACAATTGTACGTGTTTTTGGATGCAAGTGCTGGTAGATATCCGTGGCCCTGACTAGGCTGAAGATCTGTACAGTGTTTTCATTTGGCAACAAGGCAATTATTGAGTAGGAAAATTCAATAGCGAGGGCTGTTTGCGAAACTCTGCTTGTAGTCTAAGCCATGTGAGCCTGGAGGCTTCAGTGGGCCCACTGGTAACTCAGCCTATTTTTAGCAGACTGATGAATTGTTAATTATCTGAATATAAGTGAACAGCAGCCCGTTATACCTTCACCACACAAGTCTTTCTTTTTGAAGCGTCCTAGAGCGCATGGTGCTAAGTACTTTCATTTGCACCTTGACGAACAGGGGGAAAGTTTTATTTTTTGATTAGTTAATCGTGAGATTAGAAAGGTGAGTCAACTCTGTGCAAACCACAAATTAAAACATCCCAATCAAAGCCGGGTTTCAATAAATGGATTGGAAATGCAAGACAAATAATGACTTTAGAGACACAGCGCAGAAACAGGCCCTTTGGCCCACCGAGTCCATGGTGACCCGCGATCCCCACACACCAACAATATCCTACACACATTAGGGGCAATTTACAATTTTTAACAATCCAATTACCCTATAAACCTGTTAAAGAAGGAACTGCAGATGCTGAAGAATCGAGGGTTACACAAAAAGCTGGAGAAACTCAGCGGGTGCAGCAGCATCTAAGGAGCGAAGGAGATAGGCGACGTTTCTGGTCGAGACCCTTCTTCAGACCCTATAAACCTGTACGTCTCTTTTTTTTTTTTTTTTACAAAATGTTTTTATTCAGAACAAACAGATACAAAGTAGTAACACGATCAGAGAATGCCTATATTGGCATTTTACAAAGAAAGTTATAAAATTAAAATATTAATATTTTTATCAATAATACATTCGACCTCCTGCGGTGAACAGCGTTACCTGTACGTCTTTGGAGTGTGGGAGGAAATCAGAGATCCCGGAGAAAACCCGCACGGTCACAGGGAGAACGTGCAAACTCCGTACAGACAGCACCCGTAGTCAGGGTTGAACCCGGGCCTCTGGCGCTGTAGGGCAGCAACTCTACTGCTGCGCCACCGTGTTTGAAGCTCAGTTGTTGTCAAAGCTACCCGAGTGAAAGAAATAGGGTCAGCTAATCCTTTCTTTAAATCGCTTGTGGCATGTACGTACGTATGACTGACAAGAACAAAATCTTCCTTCATTCTTGAACCACTGAAGTCCTTCTGGTGAAGGTCCTTTCACAGTGATGTTGAGAAGGAGACAACCTCTCCACATCCACTCTACCCAGGTCTTTCACTATTCAGTAAGGTCCCCGCTCATCCTTCTAAACTCCAGCGAGTACAGGCCCAGTGCAGTCAAACGCTCATCATATGTTAGCCCAAAGGTACTTGTGCAGCATGAATGTTACAGATGATGCCATTTACAGAATCCAGTCATTCAAGGGCCATTGTACAAAGCAAAAGTTGTTATAACCTTCTCTTGCACAGTGCCCTTCATGCAATAAAACATTTAAGGGCAGTTACGTGAGGGAACAATAAACAGATGAAGTAAAGGCAAGCCTGTGATGCCATTTGGGAAGATTACTAGGGCTTCGACATTCATTATGAATGCTGGAGTTCTAGGAGTGTTCAGATACAAGAAGTCAATTCAAGTCACGTCACTTTTATTTCTACAGCACGTTTAAAAAACAACTCTCGTTGGCCAAAGTGCTTTACATTGGTGGAGGTACTAACGTTATACAACAGTGGTTCATAGATTAAGTACATACATAAATACACACATATAGCCCTCGCTCAGAGGACGTCAAGAAAGGCTTGGGAGTAAAGATGAGTTTTAAGTCTCGACTTTAAAGAGTCGATGGAGGGGGCAGTTCTGATGGGGAGAGGAATGCTGTTGCACAGTCTAGGAGCTGCAACCGCAAAGGCACGGTCGGTCGCCCCTGAGCTTATGCCTAGACCGCGGGATGTTCAGTAACCCCAAGTCGGCCGATCTGAGGGACCTGGAGGTGGTGCGGTGGGTGAGCAGACTTTTGATGTAGGTGGGGGCAAGCCCGTTAAGGGCTTTGTAGACATAAAGGAGGATCTTGAAATTTATTCGGAACCGCACAGGGAGCCAGTGGAGAGAGGCCAGGATCGGGGTGATGTGGTCCCTTTTCCCAAGAAGACCAACATGGAAAAACAAGAGCGCAGTTGTAGGAACCTTGAGCAACAAGAAGTTAATTGCTGGAGGAACGCAGCGGGTTTAGGTAGCACCCGTACAGGGAATGGAAGGATGACATTTCAGGCTGGGACCCTTCTGCAAGACTAGCATAGAGTGAAGATGGCTGGTAGTTGACTCATGTCTCCTCCCCCAGTTTCGACCGAAGGTCGCCACAAATACTGCCTGATCTACTCAGTTCCTCAAGCATGCTTTTTTTTAACAAAGCGACCTTGGTGCACACGTGTTTAGTTTTAAGTTTTAGTGGTACAGTGTGGAAACAGACGCTTCAGCCCACCGAGTCTGCGCCGGCCAGCGATCCCCGTTACTCAACAAAGCACGAGGAACAATTAAACATTTTTTACCAAAGCCCATTAATGTTTCAAACTTGTAAAGGGCCTGTCCCACTAGCATGCAACTCCATGCGGTGAGCGCGACCTAACGTGGTCGCTTGAGCCGTCCGGTCTCGCGGGGCCGGTCCCATTACGATCGCCGGAGCCATGCGGAATTGTGCGGAGCTGGTCCCGACATCGCGCGGGGCTCCGAAAAACTGACTATGTTCAAAAATTCCGCGCGGCAATGGCTTGTCGGCTCGTAGTTGCCTCGACGCATTACGCACCGCTTCGACGTCGTGCCTCCATGCCCCTCTCTGTGTGTCCCTCTCTGTCCTTGTGAACTTACCTTGCGGACATCGCTCCAACTTCGCGCCGCGTCACGCCACTCACCCGACCTCCGCGCGGCCCCCGCTGCCGGTTTGGTTGCGCTCACCGCATGGAGTCGGATGCTGGTGGGACCGGCCCTTAAGTCTTTGGAGTGTGGGAGGAAACAGGAGCGACCGGAGAAAACCCACGCGATCATGCGGAGAAGGTACAAAGACCGTACAGACAACACCCATAGTCAGGATCGATCCCAGGTCTCTGCCGCTGTAAGGCAACAACTGTACCACTGCGCAACCCTGCCTCCCCCTCCTTCTTTTAGAGATGTTATGCACAGTTCAGTTTAATGTGGCAAATGGCCAACATTATCTGGAGCATGCAATCACTGAAGGCATTGGATATAAAAAGTAAACTTCCTTTCTTTGTCAATGAAATTAATTTATAATTAACACTAAACACAAGTACAGGAGTCGGTGAAGGTGGCAACACAGTGGTAAAGAACACACAGGGGACACCTGGTTTCGTTAGCCAGGGTGTTAAAGAAGGAACTGCAGATGCTGGAAAATCGAAGGTAGACAAAAGTGCTGGAGAAACTCAGCGGGTGCAGCAGCATCTATGGAGCGAAGGAAATAGGCAACGTTTCAGGCTGAAACCCTTCGGTCCGCAATAACCAACCTGATCTCCCGGTGGCTCAGCACTTCAACACCCCCTCCCATTCCGAATCCGATCTGTCTGTCCTGGGCCTCCTCCATGGCCAGAGTGAGGACCACCGAAAATTGGAGGAGCAGCACCTCATATTCCGCTTGAGCAGTCTTCACCCCAGTGGCTTGACCATTGACTTCTCCACTTTCAGGTAGCCCTCACTGTCTCCTCCCCTTCTCAGCTCTCCCTCAGCCCACTGGCTCCTCCTCTTCCTTTCTTCTTCCCATCCCCCCCCCCCCCCCACCCTACATCAGTCTGAAGAAACGTTGCCTATTTCCTTCGCTCCATAGATGCTGCTGCACCCGCTGAGTTCCTCCAGCACTTTTGTCTACCTTCATTAGCCTGGGCTCAGGGTATAAAGCAGGTTAGTTATGTGCAGCTTTATAAAGCCATTGCTTGGGCCACAGGAGCACCAAGCGAATAGTTAGGGTGACCAGACCATGGGAAGGACAAGGTGCACTGGAGAGGGTGCAGAGGATACCGGCAAGGATGGAGCATTTCAATTACACAGCACCTTAAACATCATCCCAGAGCTAATGAACTGTGCCACTTCTGCACAGTTGTGAAATCGCATGCACGCGGCTAATTTAGGCACCGCATCTCCATAAGCAGGAAGGTGATAATGAACTGAGAAATCATTTCAGTCGTTTGCCTGCAAACTCCGTACAGACAGCACCCGTAGTCAGGGTTGAACCCGGGTCTCTGGCGCTGTAGGGCAGCAACTCTACTGCTGCGCCACCGTGTTTGAAGCTCAGTTGTTGTCAAAGCTACCCGAGTGAAAGAAATAGGGTCAGCTAATCCTTTCTTTAAATCGCTTGTGGCATGTACGTACGTATGACTGGCAAGAACAAAATCGTCCTTCATTCTTGAACCACTGAAGTCCTTCTGGTGAAGGTCCTTTCACAGTGATGTTGGGAAGGAGACAACCTCTCCACATCCACTCTACCTAGGTCTTTCACTATTCAGTAAGGTCCCCGCTCATCCTTCTAAACTCCAGCGAGTACAGGCCCAGTGCAATCAAACGCTCATCATATGTTAGCCCAAAGGTACTTGTGCAGCATGAATGTTACAGATGATGCCATTTACAGAATCCAGTCATTCAAGGGCCATTGTACAAAGCAAAAGTTGTTATAACCTTCTCTTGCACAGTGCCCTTCATGCAATAAAACATTTAAGGGCAGTTACGTGAGGGAACAATAAACAGATGAAGTAAAGGCAAGCCTGTGATGCCATTTGGGAAGATTACTAGGGCTTCGACATTCATTATGAATGCTGGAGTTCCAGGAGTGTTCAGATACAAGAAGTCAATTCAAGTCACGTCACTTTTATTTCTACAGCACGTTTAAAAAACAACTCTCGTTGGCCAAAGTGCTTTACATTGGTGGAGGTACTAACGTTATACAACAGTGGTTCATAGATTAAGTACATACATAAATACACACATATAGCCCTCGCTCAGAGGACGTCAAGAAAGGCTTGGGAGTAAAGATGAGTTTTAAGTCTCGACTTTAAAGAGTCGATGGAGGGGGCAGTTCTGATGGGGAGAGGAATGCTGTTGCACAGTCTAGGAGCTGCAACCGCAAAGGCACGGTCGGTCGCCCCTGAGCTTATGCCTAGACCGCGGGATGTTCAGTAACCCCAAGTCGGCCGATCTGAGGGACCTGGAGGTGGTGCGGTGGGTGAGCAGACTTTTGATGTAGGTGGGGGCAAGCCCGTTAAGGGCTTTGTAGACATAAAGGAGGATCTTGAAATTTATTCGGAACCGCACAGGGAGCCAGTGGAGAGAGGCCAGGATCGGGGTGATGTGGTCCCTTTTCCCAAGAAGACCAACATGGAAAAACAAGAGCGCAGTTGTAGGAACCTTGAGCAACAAGAAGTTAATTGCTGGAGGAACGCAGCGGGTTTAGGTAGCACCCGTACAGGGAATGGAAGGATGACATTTCAGGCTGGGACCCTTCTGCAAGACTAGCATAGAGTGAAGATGGCTGGTAGTTGACTCATGTCTCCTCCCCCAGTTTCGACCGAAGGTCGCCACAAATACTGCCTGATCTACTCAGTTCCTCAAGCATGCTTTTTTTTAACAAAGCGACCTTGGTGCACAAGTGTTTAGTTTTAAGTTTTAGTGGTACAGTGTGGAAACAGACGCTTCAGCCCACCGAGTCTGCGCCGGCCAGCGATCCCCGTTACTCAACAAAGCACGAGGAACAATTAAACATTTTTTACCAAAGCCCATTAATGTTTCAAACTTGTAAAGGGCCTGTCCCACTAGCATGCAACTCCATGCGATGAGCGCGACCTAACGTGGTCGCTTGAGCCGTCCGGTCTCGCGGGGCCGGTCCCATTACGATCGCCGGAGCCATGCGGAATTGTGCGGAGCTGGTCCCGACATCGCGCGGGGCTCCGGAAAACTGACTATGTTCAAAAATTCCGCGCGGCAATGGCTTGTCGGCTCGTAGTTGCCTCGACGCATTACGCACCGCCTCGACGTCGTGCCTCCATGCCCCTCTCTGTGTGTCCCTCTCTGTCCTTGCGAACTTACCTTGCGGACATCGCTCCAACTTCGCGCCGCGTCACGCCACTCACCCGACCTCCGCGCGGCCCCCGCTGCCGGTTTGGTTGCGCTCACCGCATGGAGTCGGATGCTGGTGGGACCGGCCCTTAAGTCTTTGGAGTGTGGGAGGAAACAGGAGCGACCGGAGAAAACCCATGCGATCATGCGGAGAAGGTACAAAGACCGTACAGACAACACCCATAGTCAGGATCGATCCCAGGTCTCTGCCGCTGTAAGGCAACAACTGTACCACTGCGCAACCCTGCCTCCCCCTCCTTCTTTTAGAGATGTTATGCACAGTTCAGTTTAATGTGGCAAATGGCCAACATTATCTGGAGCATGCAATCACTGAAGGCATTGGATATAAAAAGTAAACTTCCTTTCTTTGTCAATGAAATTAATTTATAATTAACACTAAACACAAGTACAGGAGTCGGTGAAGGTGGCAACACAGTGGTAAAGAACACACAGGGGACACCTGGTTTCGTTAGCCAGGGTGTTAAAGAAGGAACTGCAGATGCTGGAAAATCGAAGGTAGACAAAAGTGCTGGAGAAACTCAGCGGGTGCAGCAGCATCTATGGAGCGAAGGAAATAGGCAACGTTTCAGGCTGAAACCCTTCGGTCCGCAATAACCAACCTGATCTCCCGGTGGCTCAGCACTTCAACACCCCCTCCCATTCCGAATCCGACCTGTCTGTCCTGGGCCTCCTCCACGGCCAGAGTGAGGACCACCGAAAATTGGAGGAGCAGCACCTCATATTCCGCTTGAGCAGTCTTCACCCCAGTGGCTTGACCATTGACTTCTCCACTTTCAGGTAGCCCTCACTGTCTCTTCCCCTTCTCAGCTCTCCCTCAGCCCACTGGCTCCTCCTCTTCCTTTCTTCTTCCCATCCCCCCCCCCCCCCACCCTACATCAGTCTGAAGAAACGTTGCCTATTTCCTTCGCTCCATAGATGCTGCTGCACCCGCTGAGTTCCTTCAGCACTTTTGTCTACCTTCATTAGCCTGGGCTCAGGGTATAAAGCAGGTTAGTTATGTGCAGCTTTATAAAGCCATTGCTTGGGCCACAGGAGCACCAAGCGAATAGTTAGGGTGACCAGACCATGGGAAGGACAAGGTGCACTGGAGAGGGTGCAGAGGATACCGGCAAGGATGGAGCATTTCAATTACACAGCACCTTAAACATCATCCCAGAGCTAAAGAACTGTGCCGCTGCTGCACAGTTGTGAAATCGCATGCACGCGGCTAATTTAGGCACCGCATCTCCATAAGCAGGAAGGTGATAATGAACTGAGAAATGATTTCAGTCGTTTGCCTAGAGGATAAACATTAGCCTTAAAGGGCCTGTCCCACCAGCATGCGACTCCATGGGGCCGGTCCCACTTCGATCGCCGGAGCCGTATGGAGTTGTGCGGAGCTGGTCCCGACATCGCGCGGGGCTCCGAAAAACTGACTGTGTTCAAAATTTCCGCGCGGCAATGGCCTGTCGGCCGCAGCCACCGCGACGCATTACGCACCGCCTCGACGTCGTGCCTCCGTGACCCTCTCTATATATGCCTCCGTGACCCTCTCTGTGTGACTCCGTGCCCCTCTCTGTGTGACTCAGTGTCCCTCTCTGTGTGTCCCTCTGTCCTTGCAAACTTACTGCGGACTTCGCTCCAACTTCGTGCCACGTCGCGCCACTCACCCGACCTCCGCGCGGCCCCCGCTGCCGGTTTGGTCGCGCTTGCCGCATGCAGGCGCATGCTGGTGGGACCGGCCCTGTACGGGGATCACCCGACCTCCGCGCGGCCCCCGCTGCCGGTTTGGTCGCGCTCACCGCATGGAGTCGCATGCTGGTGGGACTGGCCCTTAAGTCTCCTGCTCTTCTTTGAAGTATGAGGTTGGGAGGTCATGTTGCAGTTGTATAAGACATTGGAGAGACCGCGTTTAGAGCAAAGATCCTATAGACCACTCCTGCTAAATGCAATGGGCTGACGTGCAGTACGCAACAGAGTGGAACGTGGGCCTTTTTTTCATCCATTTCCATAACCCGACCCGACCCGACCCGCAGTGTAATCAACGTTGCGGGGGAACAGTTTGTGTTAATAAATTATAATTCTGAAAATAAGGAGAAGATTTTTACCAAATAACTGTTCTCCCCGTTCTCCCCGTGACCTCGTGGGTTTTCTCCGAGATCTTCATTTTCCTCCCACACTCCAAAGACGTGCAGGTTTGTAGGTTAATTGACTTGGTATAAATATAAATTGTCCCGTGTGTGAACAGGGTAGTGTTAATGTGCGGGGATCGCTGGTCGGGGCCGACTCTGTGTGCCAAAAGTCCTGTTTCCGCGCTGTGTCTCTAAACCCATCATCTTTCCTATAACATGGTGCCCGGAACTGAACTTGGAATTAACCTTGTGAACCGGGATGGCGGGACTGTCATATGCTGAGAGAATGGAGCAGCTGGGCTTGTACACTCTGGAGTTTCGAAGGATGAGAGGGGATCTCATTGAAACATGAAAGATTGTTAAGGGTTTGAACACATTAGAGGCAGGAAACATGTTCCCGATGTTGGGGGAGTCCAGAACCAGGGGCCACACAGTTTAAGATAAGGGGTAAGCCATTTAGAACTGCAACAAGGAAACACTTTTTCTCACAGAGAGTGGTGAGTCTGTGGAATTCTCTGTATCAGAGGGCGGTGGAGGCAAGTTCTCTGGATGCTTTCAAGAGAGAGCTAGATAGGGCTCTTAAAAATAGCGGAGTCAGGGGATATGGGGAGAAGGCAGGAACGGGGTACTGATTGGGGATGATCAGCCATGATCACATTGAATGGCGGTGCTGGCTCGAAGGGCCAAATGGCCTACTCCTGCACCTATTGTCTATTGTCTACTGAACCTAGGCTGCACTCCCTCAGTAGCAAGAATGTCCTTCCTCAAATTTGGGGACCAAAACTGCACACAATACTCCAGCTGTGGTCTCACTAGGGCCCAGAACAACTGGAGAAGGATCAGTCAGCAAAGAGAGAATACGTGATGAGATTCGAGCCGTGCACAGTGTACAGATACGTGATAAAGGGAATAACGAGTATAACATTTAGGTACTTAGTAACTGTGAGGCAGCAGCTCCAGCGCTGCACCACCGAACTATTGTGAAAGCAAAGGGGGATGAGGGGTCTCCATCCAGCTGCTGTTGAGAAAAAGTTGGCACAAGGCTTCTGATCCAGCTGTTCTACATTTGTAATTTCTAACCAAGCAGTGGCACAGTCATCAGATGTGGGAATTGAGACTGAAGCAATCAGGATGAACTTTGGAAGCTGGGAATACAAAGGGCAATATTAATGCCCGTTTAAAAAAATGACTGCCTAAACTCCTGAAATCACAGACTTCCTTTGGCCACCAGGGAATGAAATCTTGTTAGCAGAATGAAACCCTGACTGCAATAATGGTCCTTTGACATTTATCAAATGAGCTGTTTTAAATGGTACAGATGTTTTAAGATAAATGTGCACGCTTGCAGCTGTTGAGTATTTTTGAGTCGGGACAATGTCACATTTGGGGAGCAGGCTACAGAGTCGTAGAGTTATAGAGTCTTATAGCGTGGAAACAGGCCCTTTGAAAACCAACGGGGAAAAAGTACACACTCCGTACAGACAAGCCGGGGCGGAAAACCCGGGGGAGCCAGAGAGGACACGTCCCCCCCATGTTTTGAGAGGTGGGGGACGTCCCCCCCCAAGTTTTTATGAATCCGGATTTAAAAATCTCCGCTTCTGCGAGACAGTGGAGGTGGGACTGCTGATCGAGGGCGCCGATTGGACGAGAGAGACGTCGGTCAGCAGGCAATGGGGGGCGGGACATGATGATTCAGCGCGATGATTGGAGAAGGGAGGAGTGGGGGGGGGTGGGACTGAGGATAGAGTGCGGTGATTGGAGGAGGGAAGTGTCGGTCAGAGGCGGGAGTAGGGGGGTGGGACTGAGGATAGAGTGCGGTGATTGGAGGAGGGAAGTGTCGGTCAGAGGCGGGAGTAGGGGGGTGGGACTGAGGATAGAGTGCGGTGATTGGAGGAGGGAGACGTGGCCCAGACCTGCGCCTCATCCGCAGCCAGGATCGATCGCTGTCCCGTCCCCACCCGAGCGCCCCCCTCCCCCCACGGGTGGCCAGAGAGGTCGGGAGTCAGACGGGCGCAGCGCCCCCAGGCCCACAGCCAGCGCAGAGAAGCAGCGCTGAACCCAGCTCACTCTGCCGGTCCCGCCAGGTCAACCTGTCTGGGTTTGCGGGAAACATGGGCAGCGCGGAGAAGCAGCGCTGGTGTCCCGTCAGTCCAGGCAGGGCTGTAGGTTAACCCAGCGAGACGGGCAGACTTGAGCTGCATTTAGCGCTGGATTGAGTGTCCGAAGCCTTGCGCATGTGTGCGTGAGTGTGCGCATGCGCGCGCAGCCGCCAAAAAAATGGTGTGTGTCCCCCCCCCCTGTCCCCCGGTCCCCTCCATATTTTGATAGCGAGTTCCGAGCCTGCAGAAAAGCACCCAGAGTCAGGATTGAACCGGGGTCTCTGGCGCTGTATGGCAGCAACTCTACCGCTGCGCCACCGTGACCACCCTCCTTTTTTTCTGGAGATGTTATGCACAGTTCAGTTTAATGTGGCCCCCATATGGTCAACATTAATCTGGAGCATGCAATCACTGAAGGCATTGGACATAAAAAGTAAACTTCCTTTCTTTGATGGTAGACAAAAATGCTGGAGAAACTCAGGTGAGGCAGGATCTATGGAGAGAAGGAAATAGATGATGTTTCGGGCCGAGACCCTTCTTCAGACAGAGATAACCATATAACAATTACAGCACGGAAACAGGCCTTCTCGGCCCTTCCAGTCCTTGCCGACCATTTATTTTCCCCTAATCCCATCTACCTGCACTCAGACCATACCCCTCCATTCCCTTCCCGTCCATATACCTATCCATTTTACCTTTAAATGTTAAAATCGATCCTGCCTCCACCACTTCTGCTGGAAGATCATTCCACACAGCCACCACTCTCTGAGTAAAGAAGTTCCCCCTCATGTTACCCCTAAACTTCTGTCCCTTAATTCTCATGTCATGCCCTCTTGTTTGAATCTTCCCTACCCTCAATGGGAAAAGCTTATCCACATCAACTCTGTCTATCCCTTTCATCATTTTAAAGACCTCAATCAAGTCCCCCCTTAACCTTCTGCGCTCCAAAGAATAAAAACCCAACTTGTTCAACCTTCTTTTCTTCTTTTCTTTGACAATAATATTAATTTATAATTAACACTGAACACAAGTACAAGGGTCGGTGAAGGTAGCAGCACAGTGGTGAAGAAGACACAGAGGACACCTGTCTTCATTAGTTGATCAATGTCAGCATGGACATTGTGGTCTTTTTCTGTGCCCTACAATTCTGTGCCTCTCGTTCTGCAATGAAGGACCAGCCCAGGATGTGCTCAAATGTCAGGAGCTGGGATTGAACGCATGAGGTGGGTTTGCTCCTGGTGTCCGTGGCCAGCACCAACTACAGTCCGTGCCCTTGCTTGCTCTGCCAACATGAGATGCCATTTTGTGCAGAGAGCTTAAACTCGGCGGCTAACACTTGAAGCTGACTTGGGAGTACTTGACAGAACATTGCAGAAAACAGCCGTAGTCTGCATTTACCATCCGTCATGCCTGACCTGAAATTGCTTTAATGCTGACACTATCTCTTTGAAAATTGTTGCATATTAAAACCTCCATAACCTGAAAGATCTTATTAAAGAGTTGACTGAATATGTAACAATCATCCTGCACGGCTTATAAAATTATTGAATCCTAACATTTCAATTATGTTTGCAAGCAGGAAAATTCAACAGCACAAGGTTGAATACTTTTATACCAGTGGAGGTGATTTTATGTAAAGACCTGCAAATATTTAGTGCATTACATGTGCCTTTCAGAGTGTCTCAAAGTGCTTTTCAATCAATGAAGCATATTTTGAACTGTAGGCCCTGTTGTAATGGAGTAACTGCAGTGGGCAATCTGTGCCTGGCAAGCTCCAACAAGGGCAGCATGGTGACATAGTGGTAGGGTTGCTGCCTTACAGCACCAGAGACCGACCCCAAGTTCGATCCCGACCACGGATGCTGTCTGTGCAGAGTTTGTATGTTTCCCCGTGACCTGCGTGGGTTTTTTTCCCCCGAGAACTCTGGCTTCCTCCCACACTCCAAAGACGTGCAGGGTTGTAGGTTAATTGGCTTGGTATAAATGTAAGAATTGTCCCTAGTGTAGGATTGTGTTAATGTGCGGGGAACGCTAGTCAGTGCGGACTCGATGGGCCGAAGGGCCTGTTTCCGCACTGTGTTTCTAAACTAAACTAAACTGAACTGAACTTCAATATGACTGTAGGTAGACCCAAAAAGCTGGAGTAACTCAGCGGGACAGGCAGCATCTCTGGAGCGAAGGAATGGGTGACATTTCGGGTCGAGACCCAATATGACTGTGACAAAACTCCAATAATCTGGCACCCAGAATAGCAGACTTGGATTATTACTATTGGGTGCTCATTAGTGTTTGAGCCCATTTTTACAGTCATGGAATCAGAGTGTGGAAACAAGCCCTTCAGACCAACTTGCCCCCATCTTGCCCCACCATGCCCCCTTCTACATTAGTCCCACCTGCATGCGTTTGTGCCAAATCCCTCTAAACCTGTCCGATCCTCTGAAGCAAAGCAAGAATTTCATTGTCCTATCAGGGGCACATGACAATAAACTCTCTTGAAATCTTGATATCTTGAAATCTATGTACTGCACCTGTCTAAACCTTTCTTATTTAGTTTTAATAGTTGCGATAGTACCTGCCTCCACCAGCAACTTGTTCCATACACCCACCACCCTTTGTGTACAGCAGTTACCCCTCGGGTTCCTATTAAATCTTTCCTCTGTCACCTCAGACCCATGACCTCTGGTTCTCGATTCCCCTGCTTTGGGCACGAGACTCTTATCGTACACCCACTTGGTTTTGTAGACCTCTAGAAGATCACCTCCCAGCCTCCTGCACTCCAAGGAGTACAGTCCCAGCCTGCTCAACCTCTCCCCATAGCTCAGGCCCTCGAGTCCTGGCAACTTCCTCGTAAATCTTCTCTGCACTCTCTCCAGTTAGACAAACATCATTTATTCTACTTTTTCTAACATTTCACACTGTAGCGTCCAGTAGCGAGTTCCTGGTGAACTCATTGAACGCGAAGAGAGCAGGGAATATTCAAGCACTCCAAAGGCTGGTCCCTGCCACAAACCCACACTATTTATCCCAATGCCAGTCGGGCTCCGGCCCACAGTGTTGACCTTCACTCCCATCTTCATTGCTTGGCTGAAGAAGGGTCTCGAACTGAAACGTCACCCATTCCTTCCCTCCCATGCTGCCTGTCCCGCTGAGTTACTCCAGCTTTTTGTGTCTATGCCATTTTCAACCATTAATAAACACCCTGGAATATGATTCATATTATCCAGTCTGAGAAGGATCCCAACCCAAGACGTCATCCATCCATGTTATCCAGTGATCATGCCTGACCCGCTGAGCTACTCCAGCACTTTGTGTCCTTTTCAGAATATGTTCAGTTACACTGAGCTGGACTATTGGGACGCAACAGCCTGGAGAATAGTTAAATCCATTAGTTGAGGGTTAAGAGCTCTTATTGAAATTGTTACACTTCACATCTTGGCTTAAATGTCAAAGACAAGATAAGGCAGCTTGTTTACCTTTGAATCATCTATCTTGCCTTGGATTAGCGCATGAAGCCAAGATATCAGTAATGAGTATAGAAGTTGGGAGGTCAAGTTGCAGTTATATAACACGTTGGTGAGACCACATTTTGGAGTATTGTGTTCAGTTTTGAGCACCATTGAGAAAATACGTTGTCAATTTGGTATGGGGAAAAAAAAGATTTACAAGGATGCTGCCAGGATACTAACGATCTGAGCTATCGGGAGAGGTTGAACAGGTTGGGACTATTCCTTGGAGCACAGGAGGATGAGCGTTGATCTTATAGAGGTCTACAAAATCACAAGAGGAATAGATCAGGTAGACACACAGAGTCTCTTTTGCCCAGAGTCGGGGAATCAAGAACCAGGGGACATAGGTTTAAGGTGAAGGGGGAAATATTTAATAGGAATCTGAGAGGTAATTTGTTCCCACAAAGAGTGGAGGGTGTAGGGAACGAGGAGGTAGTTTGAGGTAACGGTTAAGAAACAATTAGACAGGTACATGGATGGGAGATGTTTAGAGGAACATGGGCCAATTGCAGGCAGGTGGGAGTAGTTTAGCTGGGACACGTTGGTTGGTGTGGGCAAGTTGGGGCGAAGGGCCTGGTTCCATGCTGTGTGACTCAATAAGATTGTTAAGGGCTTGGACACACTAGAGGCAGGAAACCTTGTGAACCGGGATGGCGGGACTGTCATATGCTGAGAGAATGGAGCAGCTGGGATTGTACACTCTGGAGTTTAGAAGGATAAGAGGGGATCTCATTGAAACATGTAAGATTGTTAAAGGTTTGGACACGCTAGAGGCAGGAAACATGTTCCCGATGTTGGGGGAGTCCAGAACCAGGAGGCACACAGTTTAAGAATAAGGGGTAAGCCATTTAGAACAGAGACGAGGAAACACTTTTTCTCACAGAGAGTGGTGAGTCTGTGGAATTCTCTGCCTCAGAGGACGGTGGAGGCAGGTTTATCTGGATGCTTTCAAGAGAGAGCTAGATAGGGCTGTTAAAGATAGCAGAGTCAGGGGATATGGGGAGAAGGCAGGAACGGGGTACTGATTTGGGATGATCAGCCATGATTACATTGAATGGCGGTGCTGGCTCGAGGGGCCAAATGGCCTACTCCTGCACCTATTGTCTATTGTCTATTGACTCTAATAGGTGAAAATGGGACAGTTGGATTGATTCCACTAACGAGAGACCTCGTAGACACACTCTGGCGAATGGCTGCCTCGACTGCACGCGAGCACCGGTCCAACCACCTGAATGGAAGTGAAAGAAAATTGAGACCCAAACCAAACCACCTGCAACACTTGGTGCAGTCTGGGAAGAGATGCAAAAACAGGAGAGATGATAAATCAGCAATGAAGAAATCTTTAAACCCACACTTCAATAGCACAATTAAATTACACGCCATAAATTCAATGCTGACAGCGGACGGAGTACCTAAAAATATTGCTGGGGCAGAGAACAACAGGATAATGGACTCCATGTAATACTGCAGCGCTGTTATGGACTCGCGGCTTGAGCCTCGTAAATCACGACCGCAAGCCACATACCGGGCAAAATAAACCCCCGCCCCTCTCCTCCAGCACAGACCAAGAAACGATGACATTGAGCCTGACCTTCCAGTGCGGTGGGCTTCTCAATCTTGTGTTTACATAGACCCGCACATTTTAGAATATCAATTAGCTTTCTGCAAGGGAGACTGCAAATGCTGGCGTGATTTATATTTTCGCCAGATGGTTCGGGTGTAATGCTAGTTTTGTCGCATCCAACTTCAATGAGAAAGAAATTAGAAGCTTTCCGCTGCCAGAAACCGAAGGCAAACTGCATGCAACAAATCACAAGTGGCTTGGAGTACTTGCCGTTTTAAAGAGCTGCAACCACTTTGCCCTTGAAACGACACAATCCGAAATATTAGCCAGTTTGTGCAACCCAAGCTGGAGCACAATTAAACAACCACGGCATGTCTGCACCTCGTGCATGGCTGATCCGTCTCTCTCTCGCTCTCTCAACCCCATTCTCCTGCCTTCTCTCCTCACAACACCTGACGCCCGTACTAATCGAGAATCTATCTATCCCTGCCCTAAAACACATCCATTGACTTGGCTTCTGTGGCAATGAATTCCATAGATTCCAAAAGATCCTCTGACAGGGAAATTATCCTCATCTTCCTAAAGGAACGTCTTTTAATTCCGAGGCTGTGACCTCTAGTCCTAGAATCTCCCACCAGTGGAAACATCTTCTCCACATCCATTCTGTCCAAGCCTGGTCACTCAGAATACGGACTTGATTTTTGTTATAGCACCTTTCTTGACGTGTTCGGAAGGTCTTTCCAGCCAGTAAGGTACATCTGAAGGACAGCAGTGGGAGTCGCAGTGGTCAACTATGCACAGCAAGGTCCCACTGGCAGCAAGGTGATAATATCTGTGGAATCTGCGTTGGTCAGGACTAGATATATTGGCCAGGGGTAGAACTGGACCTGCGAGTCATCTGGAATCGGAGTCACAGGGCGGCACGGTGGCGCAGTAGTGGCGTTGCTACCTTTACAGTGCCAGAGACATCCAGGTTACACCCTGACTATGGGTGCTGTCTGTGTGGAGTTTGTACGTTTTTTTTCCCCGTAGGGTTTATTCAGGGTGCTCCAGTTTCCTCCCACACTCCAAAGACGTGCAGACATTTGTAGATTCATTGGCTTCTGTCAACTGGCCCTAGTGTGTAGGATAGGACTAATGCCAGGTCAGCATGGACTCGCTGGACCAAAGGGCTCGTTTACACTCTGCATCTCTTTAAAAAAATGACACAGAGACATCCAACATGGAATCAGGCCCTTCGATGCATCGTGTCTACACTGTCCTTCAACTCATCCACTTCATGCTGCCCAGATCCCCATCAACTCTCTCATAGCCCAGCACTCACCCACACAGCAGGGCTAATGTCTTTGTGATGTGGGAAACCGGAGCATCGGTGGGGAAACGCGCGGTCACAGGGAGAACGTGCAAACTCCGCACAGACAGCACCAAGGGGATCAGGATTGACCCGGGTCTTTGGAGTGGTGAGGCAGTGGCTCTTGTTTCCAGAGGCTGTTAAGTTGATGGACTGAATAAATCCCTCTGCTGCATCTGGGGAATGTGGACTGCAGTAATTAAATCTACTGTAATAAAAGTATCTAAATGAGCACTTGAACTGCCAAGGCACAAAGTGCCAGAGGCTAAACGCTGCAAAATTGGATGAGTGCAGATGAGAACTTGATAGTTAGCATGGACCTGTGGGCCAAATGGCCTGTTTCCATACTGATACACTGCAGAAGTTAGTGTCCGAGATGGGAACCATGAAACTACTGGATTGAGGTAAAATCCCGCCTGGTTTGTGGAAGTATTGCCTGCGTTTAGAAGGATGAGGGGATATCTTATAGAAATATATAAAATTATAAAAGGACTGGACAAGCTAGATGCATGAAAAATGTTCCCAATGTTGGGCGAGTCCAGAACCAGGGGCCACAGTCTTAGAATAAAGGGGAGGTCATTTAAGACTGAGGTGAGAAAAAAACCTTTTCACCCAGAGAGTTGTGAATTTATGGAATTCCCTGCCACAGAGGGCAGTGGAGGCCAAGTCACTGGATGGATTTAAGAGAGAGTTGGATAGAGCTCTAGGGGCTAGTGGAGTCAAGGGATATGGGGAGAAGGCAGGCACGAGTTATTGATAGCCATGATCACAATGAATGGCGGTACTGGCTCGAAGGGCCGAATGGACTCCTCCTGCACCTATTTTCTATTTTTCTATGGTTCTATGTCTTTACCTAGTTTGACCTTTATTTATCTCCAGACGTTAATCTTGCCCAGATGGCCCAGCAAGTCATTTCCATCAGAGGCAGGTAAGGATTGTCATAATTGCTGTTCACACCGTTAATTCTCACTTCCCGTGCGTGAACAAGCAATAGCTTGAGGAGTTGCATGTGATCAAAGAACTAAACTCTTGATCAAAAGCAGTGGGAGACTCTAAGGTAGAATGACAACCTAGTCTAGTTTAGTTTACAGGTACAGCGCGGAAACAGGCCCTTCGGCCCACCAAGTCCGCGCCGACCAGCGATCCCCGCACACTAACACTATCCTACACACACTCGGGACAATTTACACATACACCAAGCCAATTAACCTACAAACCTTTGTTTAAGAAGGAACTGCAGATGCTGGAAAATCGAAGGTAGACAAAAGTGCTGGAGAAACTCAGCGGGTGCGGCAGCATCTATGGAGCGAAGGAAATCGGGCTGAAACCCTTCTTCAGACTGATGTAGGGTGGGGGTTGGGGGGGGGAGCGTGTGGTAAGAAGAAAGGAAGAGGAGGAGCCAGAGGGCTGAGGGAGAGCTGAGAAGGGGAGGAGACAGTAAGGACTACCTGAAATTAGAGAGGTCAATGTTTATGCTGCTGGGGTGTAAACTGCCCAGATGAAGTATGAGGTGCTGCTCCTCCAATTTCCGGTGGTGCTCACTCTGGCCGTGGAGGAGGTCCAGGACAGAGAGGTCAGATTCGGAATGGGAGGGGGAGTTGAAGTGCTGAGATCAGGTTGGTAATTGCAGACCGAGCGGAGGTGTTGGGCGAAACGATCGCCAAGCCTACGCTTGGTCTCACTGATGTAGATCAGCTGACGTCTAGAGCAGCGGATGTAGCAGATCATGTTGGAGGAGGTGCAGGTGAACCTCTGTCGCACCCGGAACGACTGCTTGGTCCTTGAATTGGGACCTGTTCGTCTTTGGAGTGTGGGAGGAAAGTGAAGATTTTGGAGAGAACGCACGCGGTCACGGGGAGAAGGTATAAACTCAGTCCAGACAAGCACCCGTAGTCGGGATCGAACCCGAGTCTCCGGCGCTGCAGCGGTCGTAAGGCAACAACTCTACCGCTGCGCCACCCCGTCGCCCACAGTTCGGTTTAGTTTATCGAGGTACAGTGACAAGCGTTGGACTTGTGTCAAGGGACCAGTGAATGCTGGAACAAAAAAGCAGCAAGCATAATAGAGTAGGCGGAATCATTCCTAATAGAGGGGAGCCCATTGTGCAATCCAAATGATAGTGTAATTAAGCAATATGAATATTAGCCCAGATACATACTCTGAATATTAGCATAATTAAACAGCCTGCATGTTACAAAATTACAGTCTGGAAATTTGCATATTTCTGCAATCTAAATATTAGTATAATTACACAATCTGAGTCTGAATGCTCAACAAGTTTTTTTAATATAAATTCCACTTCCCACTGTTTCATCTCTGGCATTCCCTTCACGAACATCAATAATAATAACAAAATTACTCTTTCATTTTCATCCCAGTGGTGCAGATGGAACCATTTTAGCCACTAATATTCCCGCTCTGCCTTTCAACCCCAGAGGATTGCTGGAAAAAAAATTGCATTACTCCGCATCATCATTCTCTGCTTCCTAAGGAAGGGGCGGCTCGGTGGCATGGCACAGCGCTAGAGCTGCTGCCTTACAGTGCCTGTCCTACAAGCGTGCAACTCTATGCGATTAGCGCGACCTAACGTGGTCGCTTGAGCCGTCCGGCGTCGCGGGGCCGGTCCCACTTCGATCGCCGGAGCCGTGCGGAATTGTGCGGAGTTCGTCCCGAGTTCGTCCCGACACCGCGCGGGGCTCCGAAAAACCGACTATGTCCAAAAATTCCGCACGGCAACAGCTTGTCGGCTCGCAGTCGCCTCGTAATTTACACACCGCCCCGACATCGTGCCTCCGTGAACCTATTTGTAAGTGCCTCCATGACCCTCTATGTGTGTGGCTCCGTGGCCCTGTGTGTGTGTGTGCCTCGGTGCCCCTCTCTGTGTGCCCCTCTCTGTCCTGGCGAACTTACCTTGGACTTCGCTCCAAGTTCGCCTCACTTTGCGCCGCGTTGCGCCACTCACCCGACCTCCGCGCGGCCTCTACTGCCGGTTTGGTTGCGCTTGCCACATGCAGGCGCATGCTGGTGGGAACGGCCCTGTACAGGAGATCACCCGACCTCCGCGCGGCCCCCGCTTCTAGTTTGATCGCGTTCATCGCATAGAGTTGCATGCTGGTGGGACAGGCCCTTTACAGTGCCAGAGTCCTGGGTTCGATCCTGACTAAGGGTGCACAAAGTTCGTACATTCTCCACTTGGGATTTCTCCGGGTGCTCCACTTTCCTCCCACACTCCAAAGATGTGCAGGTGTGTAGGTTAATTGGCTTAAGTAAAAATTGTAAATTGCTCCTATTGTGTAGGATAGTGTTAGTGTGCGGCGATCGCTGGTTGGCACGGACTTGGGCCGAAGGGCCTGTTTTCGCTCTGCAACTTTAAAAACTCTAATGGAATCCATGTTGAAGCATCTAGTTCACCTCAGATTTAAAGGACGTTCTTTTAGGAAGGAGATGAGGAGGAGTGTCTTTAGTCAGAGGGTGGTGAATCTGTGGAATTATTTGCCACAGGACGCTGCGCAGGCTAAGTCAATGGATAGTTTTAAGGCAGAGATCGATAGATTTGTATGGGTGTCAGGGGTTATGGGGAGAAGGCAGGAGAATGAGGTTAGAGGGAGATACAGATCAGCCATGATTGAATGGTGGAGTAGACTTGATGGGCCGAATGGCCTAATTCTGCTCCTATCACTTATGACTTTGCCCTATTTAATTGCAAAATTCTTTCTTGTGCAATGCAGCCAAAGTTCCCTGAACTGCAGATTAAGTTAAGACTGTAGAATCTTAGCTCGTCAACTGGCTGTTAAGCCTCAATGTTTTACACGCCCTATTCTGCGGTTGTTTGACATGACCTTACAACAACAATTGAACATTCAATGTAATCTCATCCTTCCTTTCCAATTTCCTTTTTCAGATTAGGTTGCCTAAGAAGAATCATTCCTGGTATAGAAGTGTGCAAGAGGAATTTAGTTCTGAAAAGAGTTAATCCGTATTAAATCCCGCAGGCATCATTCAGAAAAAAATCATTGCAGTAGATCTCCTTCCCGTTTTGCGCTCTCTCTCTCTCTCGCTCGCTCTCTCTCTCTCTCTCTCTCTCTCCCTCTCTCTCTCTCGCTCGCTCTCTCTCTCTCTCTCTCTCTCCCTCTCTCTCTCTCTCTCTCTCTCTCGCTCTCTCACTCTCTCTCTCGCTCTCTCCCCCCCCCCTCCCACACCAATCTTGTATCCTTTCTCCTATTGGATGCAGGCCCTTTGGCCCAACTAGCCCAACTAGCCCACACCGGCCAACATGCCCCATCTACACCAGTCCCACCTGCCTGCATTTGGCCCATATCCCTCTAAACCTGTCCTATCCATGTACCTGCCTAAATGTTTCTTAAAGGAGATAGGCGACGTTTCGGGTCGAGACCCTTTTTCAGAGATAAAATGTAGATGAGGACAGTTAGACTGGTCGGAGAACTGGGGAGGGAGGAAAAGCCAGGGTTACGAAGATAGATAAGTCAATATTCATACCATAGAATCATTGAAACATGGAAAATAGGTGCAGGAGGAGGCCATTCGGCCCTTCGAGCCAGCACCGCCATTCAATATGATCATGGCTGATCGTCCCCTATCAATAACCCGTGCCTGCCTTCTCCCCATATCCCTTGACTCCACCAGCCCCTAGAGCTCTATCCAACTCTCTCTTAAATCCATCCAGTGATTTGGCCTCCACTGCCCTCTGTTGCAGGGAATTCCACACCGCCCAAGCAGAACATGAGGCGTTGAAGGAGGTATTGAGGTGTTAGAGGAGGTGTTGACCTCTCCATTGACAATGGAGGAGGTCAGTGTGGGAATGGGAGGGGCGTTAAAGTATGTGGTTCCTTCCGACTTACTTCATCTGTCCAATTTCTAGGCAGATTCACTTGCATTTGTGAAGCTACGTGTAACTGAGTAGAGGCAGATTAAGTAGCATATTTCATAAGATAGTGTTCAGTAATTCTCTTTAGATTCTGTAAGATAAAAAGGAATACAATATGATGGATCAGGCTGGGGAATACACAATTAGCTATTTTTAGCCTCCACCTTTATCCATGATCACAACTGCAATTCACGGAGGGAGGGAGAGAGCTACACAGAAAGTGGCTTGTGGTCACATTCGGACCCAGGTCTCTGGGAGAGAACCTCAGTCTGTTCACTTTAACGAAACTAGCGCACCATCTGCCAACCTCCCTTGTCCAACGCTCGGCAGTGATGCAGCAGGGGGTGCAGATAGTTGCTGAGCTACTAACTACCTCATTGGTGACCTTTGGGCTATCCTTGATCGGACTTTGCTAGCTTTATAAACCATATAACCATATAACAATTACAGCACGGAAACAGGCCATCTCGGCCCTTCAAGTCCGTGCCGAACAACTTTTTCCCTTAGTCCCACCTGCCTGCACTCATACCATAACCCTCCATACCCTTCTCATCCATATGCCTATCCAATTTATTTTTAAATGATACCAACGAACCTGCCGCCACCACTTCCACTGGAAGCTCATTCCACACCGCTACCACTCTCTGAGTAAAGAAGTTCCCCCTCATGTTACCCCTAAACTTCTGTCCCTTAATTCTAAAGTCATGTCCTCTTGTTTGAATCTTCCCTATTCTCAAAGGGAAAAGCTTGTCCACATCAACTCTGTCTATCCCTCTCACCATTTTAAAGACCTCTATCAAGTCCCCCCTTAACCTTCTGCACTCCAGAGAATAAAGACCTAACTTATTCAACCTATCTCTGTAACTTAGCTGTTGAAACCCAGGCAACATTCTAGTAAATCTCCTCTGTACCCTCTCTATTTTGTTGACATCCTTCCTATAATTGGGCGACCAAAATTGTACACCATACTCCAGATTTGGTCTCACCAATGCCTTGTACAATTTTAACATTACATCCCAGCTTCTATACCCAATGCTCTGATTTATAAAGGCTAGCATACCAAAAGCTTTCTTTACCACCCTATCTATATGAGATTCCACCTTCAAGGAACTATGCACGGTTATTCTCAGATCCCTCTGTTCAACTGTATTCTTCAATTCCCTACCATTTACCATGTACGTCCTATTTTGATTTGTCCTGCCAAGGTGTAGCACCTCACATTTATCAGCATTAAACTCCATCTGCCATCTTTCAGCCCATTTTTCCAACTGGCCTAAATCACTCTGTAGACTTTGGAAATCTTCTTCATTATCCACAACACCCCCTATCTTGGTATCATCTGCATACTTACTAATCCAATTTACCACCCCTTCATCCAGATCATTGATGTACATGACAAACAACAAAGGACCCAACACAGATCCCTGAGGCACCCCACTAGTCACCTGCCTCCAACCCGACAAACAGCCATCCACCATTACCCTCTGGCTTCTCCCATTCAGCCACTGTTGAATCCATCTTGCTATTCCTGCATTTTTACCCAACAGTTGAACCTTCTTAACCAACCTTCCATGAGGAACCTTGTCAAAGGCCTTACTGAAGTCCATATAGACAACATCCACTGCTTTACCCTCGTCAATTTCCCAAGTAACCTCTTCAAAAAATTCAAGAAGATTAGTCAAACATGACCTTCCAGGCATAAATCCATGTTGACTGTTCCTAATTAGACCCTGGAAACATAGAAAATAGGTGCGGGAGTAGGCCATTCGGCCCTTCGAGCCAGCACTGCCATTCAATTTGATCATGGCTGATTATCTAAAATCAGTACCCCATTTCTGCTACTGTATCTCCCTATATCCCTTGATTCTGTTAACCCTAAGAGCTACGTCTAACTCAAGGTTAAGTTAGGGTACAAGGTAAAATGTTAAGGGCCTGTCCCACTTTCACGACCTAATTCACAACCTTTTTTACTCATGGACATTTTTCATCAGGCTAGAAAAACGCCCCGACCTACTTGATGCCACGAGCACCTACGACTAGTATCACGGCCTGCTACGACCTCCTACGACCTCGTGAATATGAGTCAAGGGCAAACTCGGCAGAGGTCGTGAATTGGGTCGTGAAAGTGGGACAGGCCCTTAACATTTTACCTTGTACCCTAACTTAACCTTGAGTTAGACGTAGCTCTTAGGGTTAACAGAATCAAGGGATATAGGAAGATACAGTAGCAGAAATGGGGTACTGATTTTAGATAATCAGCCATGATCAAATTGAATGGTAGTGCTGGCTCGAAGGGCCGAATGGCCTATTCCCGCACCTATTTTCTATGTTTCCATTTTCCTAAACCTTATCTCCTTATCATGTATCTGTACACCGTAAATGGCTCGATTGTAATCATGTATTGTCTTCCTGCTGACTGGATAGCACATGCTGCAACAAAGGCTTTTCACTGTACCTCGGTACACGTGACAATAAACCAAACTGACGCACGACACAACCTGGAGTTGTGTACACACGACACAACTCTACACGGTGGAACAGCGGGCAAGCGCTGGAGAAAGCTGGAAGAGAGGATGGGCAGAACAAAGCCCAGATAATAGGTTGATACAGGTGAGGAGAGTTTTTAGACGGGCAGATGGTGGGACACAGTCCCGCTCCTGCTCTCTTCCAGGTTGCCCACCGCTCCATGTTCTCCAGAGATGCTGCCTGACCCGCTGAGTTACTCCAGCACTCTGCACCTTCTTTTGTAAAAGCAGCATCTGCAGTTCTTTGTTTGTACACTTGTCCATTGTGGTTATAATTTCCAACTGTTGATTCCAGTCCCAAAACCTTCCATAGACAGACATAAAACACAATAGTAACTCAGCGGGTCAGGCAGCATATCTGGAGAGAAGGAATGGGTGACGTTACGGTCCGAGATCGTTCTTCAGGCTGGAGGCGACGAGTATTCAGGTACTCTGTGAGCTTTATAGAGTCACGTGGTCATAGAGTGATACAGCATGGAAAAAGGCCCTTCAGCCCATCTTGCCCACACCAGCCGACATGTCCCAACTACGCTAGTCCAATCTGCCTGCATTTGGTCCATCCCGTTCGCCCATCATCCCATGCTCCCTGACGTACACTTTGTATGTCTACTAAACCCTTAACGGGCTTGCCCCCACCTACATCAAAAGTCTGCTCACCCACCACACCCCCCCAGGTCCCTCAGATCGGCCGACTTGGGGTTACTGAACATCCCGCGGTCTAGGCATAAGCTCAGGGGCGACCGACCGCGCCTTTGCGGTTGCAGCTCCTAGACTGTGAAACAGCGTCCCTCTCCCCATCAGAACTGCCCCCTCCATCGACTCCTTTAAGTCAAGACTTAAAACTCATCTTTACCCTCAAGCCTTTCTTGGCGTCCTCTGAGGGAGGGCTATATGTATGTATTTATGTACGTACTTAATCTATGAACCACTGTTATATAACATTAGTACCTCCACCAATGTAAAGCACTTTGGCCAACGAGAGTTGTTTTTTTAAATGTGCTATAGAAATAAAAGTGACTTGACTTGACTTGAAAGTGACACTGAGAGTATAAAATTCCCCAGCTTGTTTTCAAACCTCTCCTCGGCCCCTTCCCTTCCTCTGGCATCTCCTCTAGACTTCAGAGGCACAGAGCAGAAACAGGCCTTTTGGCGTTGGCTCGGTGGGCCGACGGGCCTGTTTCTGTGCTGTATCTCGAAAGTCTAAAGTAGAAATCTGACAGTGTAACTGAACACTCATCACCTTGCCCGCCGTGGAATATTCCTGAACGTCACCTGGCTGTTGCTTATATAACATCAATTGAATTTCAAAGTGATTCAGTGAATGTGCAGTGTTTTTAAGGCATCACTTGACAGGCAGGATAATAATACGCTGTATAAATGCAAAGGGTTTTATTCCCTCTGCCTGGACCTACCTCCTCTTCACTGCGTTAATTACCAGGTTATCTCCATGAAGGCTGCTAAAGGCCATCTATAATCACCTCAAGAATAGAAGAGAATGCTCTCTCGCATTTATCCACCCACTCTCCTCTTGAAACAAACTGTAAAAATGATGGACTGTTGAATATTAACATGTGTATGGTTTTTTTTCTCTCTCCCTGAGTTATTTATCAAGACAAGCACAGTTGACGACGTGCATGGGAATATGGATGCCATTGCCACAGAAGGCTGTGGAGGCCAAGCCAATGGATATTGTTAAGGCAGAGATAGATAGATTCTTGGTTAGTCAGGGGTTAGGGGGAGAGGGCAGGAGAATTGGGGTTAGAAACATAGAAATTAGGTGCAGGAGTAGGCCATTCGGCCCTTCGAGCCTGCACCGCCATTCAATATGATCATGGCTGATCATCCAACTCAGTATCCCGTACCTGCCTTCTCTCCATACCCTCTGATCCCCTTAGCCACAAGGGTTGGGAGGGAGAGATAGATCAGCCATGATTGTTGGAGTAGACTTGGTGGGCCGAATGGCCTAATTCTGCTCCTATCATTTATGAACGTATGAACTTATGAAGTGATGATGTTGCTACGTCCACACCCTTCCATCCCCAACCAAGTAAATATGGGACCTTGGTGAAACAAGAGGTATGGATTTGGGGGATGGTGGGAGGGGGTGGGGTTGGTTGGTTAGATGTATGTTTGTTGGTGTGAAGGGGACCACAGGTCGCAAATGGCAGTGCTTTGCTTTTAACAAAAAATCAATAGCCAGTGATAAGGAAACAAAGGGAGCCCTCCCACTAGGTGGCATGGTGGCGCAGGAGAAGAGCTGCAGACCCAGGTTCAATCCTGACTACGGGCGCTGTCTGTACAGAGTTTGTACGTTCTCCCCGTGATCGCCACGTGATTGCTTCAGCTTCCTCCCACAGCCCAAAGAGGTGCAGGTTTGTAGGTTAAATGGCTCCGGTAACACAGTGAAGAAATGACCGAGCCACCGCATTTAGAAAAAAAACAAGGCTCGTCTTGACTGACAAACCAGATCAATTTTCCAAAATTTGGTCTCCTTTCATTGAATTTCTTCAACAACACAATGGTTGAACACAAACTCATAACTCGGGTGAGCGGGCGTTGGGACGGGTAGTGGGACATATCTCCACTTCTTTCACTTTGTCGTTAGTTCTGGGGTTTTTCTTTTCTCTCTCTTATAACCATATAACAATTACAGCACGGAAACAGGCCTTCCCGGCCCTTCCAGTCCGTGCCGAACATTTATTTTCCCCTCGTCCCATCTACCTGCACTCAGACCATACCCCTCCATTCCCTTCCCATCCATATACCTATCCACTTTACTTTTAAATGTTACAATCGATCCTGCCTCCACCACTTCTGCTGGAAGATCATTCCACACAGCCACCACTCTCTGAGTAAAGAAGTTCCCCCTCATGTTACCCCTAAGCCTCTGTCCCTTAATTCTCATGTCATGCCCTCTTGTTTGAATCTTCCCTACCCTCAATGGGAAAAGCTTATCCACGTCAACTCTGTCTATCCCTTTCATCATTTTAAAGACCTCAATCAAGTCCCCCCTTTTGAAATTCTTTCTTTTCCTCTTTTTTCCTTTATTTACTTTTCCTTTTATCCGATTTAGTTATAAGTTTGTGAAATGTTAAAACCGAAGCTGTAGGAAAATTGAATAATTATTATGTCGATTACTTTCTCCTTGTACAATTGCTTCTAATAAAATAAATTTTTAAAAAAATAATAAAAAAATAAATGAATGGCTCCGGTAAAGATTGTAAATTGTGTGCCGGATAGTGCTAGTGTATGGGGATCGATGGTATGCATGGACCCGATGGGCCGAAGGGACTGTTTCCACACTGTATCTCGAAACCAAACAAAACTCTCACACTATTCATGTCCTTCCACAGCAGAGTACACATCGCCCACTTAGTGTAGTTATTAGCGAGGGAGGACTTTTTAAAATTGCAAATAAGGGGATAATTTCATTTTAAACATTCATTTGTTTAACTTAATTCCAGCATTAGGTTTCTTCAAACTTGCAATGGTAAGCAGGTACAGTAAAACTCAGATACACTCACACCCTTGGGACATTGGTTGTGCCAGCCTAATGGATTTTGCAGAATACGAGATGTTACTCCCATTACTACTCAAACACACTGATAGTCCATATTTTTTAACATGATCCATAGCAGTTCGATAAATATGTATGAACACGGTGAATGAACAGAAAATCTGCAAGCACGCCAGAGGAAATAAGTGGACTAAATTACGGAGAGGAGGGGGTAACGAGAATTGAGGGAACAAAGAGGAGAAGGTTGAGATACGTTCAGGTTTATTGTCCCGTGCACCGAGGTACACTGAACGCTTTGCTTCAAGACTTTAAGTAAGATATAGGAGCAGAATTAGGCCATTCAGCCCATCAAGTCTACTCCGCCATTCATTCAATCATGGCTGATCTATTTTCCACTCTCAACCCCGCCCTCCCGCCCTCTCCCCGTAACCTTAGACCCCCTTCCTGATCAAGAACCTACCCATCTGCACCTTAAAAATACCCAATCTCTTGCCCTCCACAGCCGTCTCTGGCAATGAAGTCCACAGATGTGTCATGTGTGTATATAGTTATATAATGGTATATGGACACACTGATCTGTTCTGTAGTCAATGCCCAGTCTGAAGAAGGGTCCCGACCCGAAACGTCGCCTATTTCCTTCGCTCCTTAGATGCTGCTGCACCCACTGAGTTTCTCCAGCTTTTTGTGTAACCCTCGACTCTCCAGCATCTGCAGTTCCTTCTTTAACGCCTACTGTGTTCTGTTGTGCTGAAGCAAAGCAAGAATGTCATTGTCCTATCAGGGACACATGACAATTAACTCACTTGAACTTGAACTTGAGATTCACCACATTCTGGCTAAAGAAATTCCTCCTCGTCTCCATTCTAAGGTCGTCAAGTCAAGTCACTTTTATTTCTATAGCACATTTAAAAAACAACTCTCGTGGGCCAAAGTGCTTTACATTGGTGGAGGTACTAACATTATGCAACAGTGGTTCATAGATCAAGCACATACATAAATACATACATATAGTATGGTGGCCAATTAGGAAAAGGAGAGATGCAGCGTGACCTGGGTGTCATGGTACACCAGTCATTGAAAGTAGGCATGCAGGTGCAGCAGGCAGTGAAGAAAGTGAATGGTATGTTAGCTTTCATAGCAAAAGGATTTGAGTATAGGAACAGGGAGGTTCTACTTCCGTTGTATAGGGTTTTGGTGAGACCACACCTGGAGTATTGCGTGCAGTTCTGGTCTCCAAATCTGAGGAAGGACATTATTGCCATAGAGGGAGTGCAGAGAAGGTTCACCAGACTGATTCCTGGGATGTCAGGACTGTCTTATGAACAAAGATTGCATAGACTAGGTTTATACTCTCTAGAATTTAGGAGATTGAGAGAGGATCTTATAGAAACTTACAAAATTCTTAAGGGGTTGGACAGGCTAGATGCAGGAAGATTGTTCCCGATGTTGGGGAGGTCCAGGACAAGGGGTCACAGCTTAAAGGTAAGGGGGAAATCCTTTAGGACCGAGATGAGAAGGACTTTTTTCACACAGAGAGTGGTGGGTCTCTGGAACTTTCTGCCACAGAGGGTAGTTGAGGCCAGTTCATTGGCTATATTTAAGAGGGAGTTAGATGTGGCCCTTGTGGCTAAGGGGATCAGAGGGTATGGAGAGAAGGCAGGTACAGGATACTGAGTTGGATGATCATATTGAATGGCGGTGCAGGCTCGAAGGGCCGAATGGCCTACTCCTGCACCTAATTTCTATGTTTCTATGTTTCTATAGCTCTCCCTCAGAGGACGTCAAGAAAGGCTTGGGAGTAAAGATGAGTTTAAGTCTCGACTTAAGTCGATGGAGGGGGCAGTTCTGATGGGAAGGTACATCCTTTTACTCAGAGGCTGTGCCCGCTGGTTCTAGACTCTCGCATGGTATTAAATCAAATTGGATGATACTATTTAGATATGCAACCAAGCTAAACTCAAGTACATTAGTGGCACAATGGGAAAGATACAAGTGCAGAATATAGTTCTCAGGATTTTAGTGCAACAGTTCCAGATGAAGGGTACGCCAGAATACTTTTGGAACTGTGCAGTTAATGAATGAATGAATGAATGGTGTGGTTTAGAGAGAGAATTAGACAAATCACGAAAATGTGTAGGAAGGAATTGCAGATGCGGTTTACACCGAAGATAGACATAAAATGCCCCCTAGTCCATGCTGACCATATGACTATGACTCCATGGCTCAATAGACTACGATGCAATCTTCAAGAAGGAACTGCAGATGCTGGAAAATCAAAGGTAGACAAAAATGCTGGAGAAACTCAGCGGGTGCAGCAGCATCTATGGAACGAAGGAGATAGGCAACGGGTTTTGGCCCGAAATGTTGCCTATTTCTTTCGCTCCACAGACTATGATGCAGGCCATTCGGCCCACCAATCCATGCTGACCATCATTGGCATAATTCCTACCTTCATCTCATTTTATTATTTTCCCCACATACTCAGCGACCCCCCCCTTGAGATTCTACCTCCACCTGCACACCAGGGGTTACAGAGGCCAATTGACCTAACAACCTGTGCACCTTTGAGATGTTTCCCCACACCCCGAGGAACCTTACATAGTCACAGGGAGAAAATGCAAACTCCATTAAGACAGCACCCAAGGTCACGATTTTACCAAAGATAGACACAACGTTCTGGAGTAACTCAATAGCAGCATCTTGAGAAAAGGAATAGGTGACGTTTCAGGTCTGAAGAAGGGACCCAACTCGAAACGTCACCCATCCTCTTTCTCCAGAGATGCTGCCTGACCCACCAAGTTACTCCAGCACTTTGTGTCTATCTTCGGTACAAACCGGCATCTGCAGTTCCGTTCTACACATGATTGGACCCAGGTATCTGGCAGCTTCAGGCAATGGCTCCACCATTTACGTCACTGTTTTACCCTGAGGCTTAGGACTGGTTCTGGGGAAAGTGTAACCCTGCCATGGTTTGGCAGGCTGGAACCACTGAAATACCACTGGAATAGCACTGGAATAGCACTGGAACCATTGGAATAGCACTGGAACGACTGGAATAGCACTGGAACCACTGGAACCACTGGAATAGCACTGGAACCACTGGAGTAGCACTGGAACCACTGGAACCACATGAAATGGCACTTGAACCACTGATCCCAGTTACCAGTTATCACTGGAATAGCACTGGAACCACTGGAATTGCACTGGAACCACTGGAACCACTGGAATAGCACTGGAACCATTGGAGTAGCACTGGAACCACTGGAACCACATGAAATGGCACTGGAACCACTGATCCCAGTTACCAGTTATCAGTTTAGTTTATTGTCACGTGTACCAAGGTACAATGAAAAGCTTTTGTTGCATGCTAACCAGTCAGAAGAAAGACAACACAGGTGCTCATCGACCTACGATGGGGTTACGTTCTGATAAATCCATCGTGAATCAATAATATCGCAAGTTTAATACGTTGCGCTGATAAATCCATCGTGAATCAATAATATCGCAAGTTTAATACGTTGCGAACACGTGACTGCGAGTGCCCCGTGGCTCGCTTGCCTTGCCGAGCGTTTCCATCGTAAATCGGGGAGCATCTGTACATGATTACGGTCGAGCCATTTACAGTGTACATACATGATAACGGACTAACATTTATTGCAAGGTAAAGCCAGCAAAGTCATATCAAGGAGAGTCTGGGGGTCACAAAGAGTGAGTTCGGCACCACTGCACTCTTGTTGTAGAAGGAAGGTTCAGTTGC